>JASVEL010013593.1:0-304222 GCA_032618575.1 Nicotiana noctiflora
CTAAGATGCTGCTCAGTCGCCTCATGAAATATCCCCCTACAACATGGGAGGAAGTTCACAATGCCTACTGCGTCGAGGTACGAGCAGACTAGGACGACCTCAATGGGACAACCCAACGGCTGACAATAATAACACTCAGAAACAAGGAAAGACCGGCATCATGAGGGACGTCGAGAACACCTCCCACGCTCCAACAGAGATCGATATCAGGCATACACCAGATCCTCCCATCCACCGCCAAGACATACGGATGCGCTACAATAACATGTCGCCCCACTCTGAAATGAAAGAGGTACGCCCCCTTATTATCAGCACATAACTTTGGCGTGACTCCTGCAGAAATAGTGTACGCACTGGAGAAGCTGGGCACCAAGGTGCAATGGCCACAGAAGATGATGTTAGAACCCGCCACAAAGAAATCGAGTGTCCTGTGAGAGTTCCATCAGGAACGGGGACACAAGACCGAAGATTGCATAGGTCTATGATAAGAAGTAGTCAAAATGCTGAACTAGGAATACCTGAAGTAGGTACTTAGCGACAAGGGAACAACAAACTTTACACGCGGTTGAGAACAGCCTTGCGGACTACCACAACCGCCCTCCCTAATACGGACGATAAACATGATCATCGGCTGCATCAATGACTCAACGATCAGCCATATTAAGTTCACCAATACTCATGGGCTGAAGTGAACTATCTCCCACGAATGGTCTGATGACTTCGAAGGTAGTATCGCCTTTGATAACTCTGATGCCGGCAATTTGTCTTTCCCTCACTATGACGCTTTAGTTATTACTTTACGCATTATTGATACGGATGTTAAAAGAGTCATGATCGATGATGGAAGCGGCGCCTGTATTATCCACCCAAGGGTCCTTGCACAAATGGGACTCAAGGATAGGGTAATACCGCGCTACATAACACTGACTGTCTTTAACAATACAGTGGAACAGACGTCCGGAGACATAACACTGCCCGTACTTGCGGGAGGATTCACGCTGGAAACAACTTTCCACGTGATGAACTAGGAGACGGCGTACAATGTCATTATAGGGCACCCATGGATACATGTTATGTGAGCTGTCCCTTCAAGCCTTTACCAGGTGGTCAAATTACCTACCCCATGGGGAATATTCAGCATCAGGGGAGAGCCACGCACCGTATAAGAGTTCTACAAAATAACCCAAGATTGTGCCCATACCCAACAACTAAGAGGGGAAAGCGCGGAGCATAGCAATTAGCCACGTCGGGGACTAAAACCGACCCAACAGCAGACACCATAAAATATCCTGACGTCGTGGAAGCGTGTAAAGCGACAATTGAAGATCTTGACTCGGTCTAATTGGACGACACCAACATAGTGAAGAAAGCCTGCATCGGCTACGACCTCACCGACCTAAGTAAATATTATGAATTTCTAACTAACCATGCAGATCTGTTTGCTTTTTCCCATTCATATATGCTAGGGATTTTGCAAGATATCGCCACACATAAGCTAAACGTCAATCCACTACATCCGCCGGTACGCCAGATGAGAAGGAAATTTAATGCCGCAATCAATGAAGCGGTCAGCGAGGAAGTAGCCAAACTAGTCGCCAATGACTCCATCAGGGAATCAAAGTACCTGCAGTGGGTCTCCAACGTCGTCATGGTTAGAAAGAAAAAACGGGAAGTGAAATATGTGCATAGATTTTACCGACCTAATCAATGCATGCCCAAAGGATTTGTTCCCACTTCCCCACATCGACTAGTTGATCGACACCACCGCCGGACATAAATTGTTGAGTTTCTTAGACGCATATTCCGTCTACAATCAAATCATGATGGCCGAGGAATATTAGGAGAAAACAACCTTCATCACCCACTAAGGAACCTACTACTACAAAGTGATACCCTTCGAGCTCCAAAATGCAGGGGCTACAAACCCGAGATTGGTCACCAAGATGTTCAAAGAATAGCTCGGGAAGACCATGGAAGTCTATATCAATGATATGCTAGTGAAGTCAACCAGAAAAGAGGATCACATCGACCCCCTAAAAGAAGCCTTCTAAATACTGAGGAGGTACGAGATGAAACTAAATCCCGAGAAATAAGCTTTCGGCGTGGCCTCAAGAAAATTTTAGGATTCCTCATATCCCAACGAGATATCGAAGTCAACCCAGACCAAATCAAGGCAATAGACACGATACCCGAGGTACTGAATAGCAAAAAGTAGGTGCAAAAGTTAACTGGTCGAATAGCCGACCTATCCGGACTCATCTCATGATCCTCTAACAAATGCCACAAATTTTTCAATGTATTGAGAAAGGACAGTGGATTACAGTGGAACGAAGAATGTGTCGAAGCCTTGAGAGAACTGAAGGCGTATCTGTCCTCGCCTCCACTACTGGCCAAAGCAGACCCGGGCGAGCCCCTGCTGGTATACCTGGCGTGTCAGAAGTGGTCGTCAGTGCAGTACTAGTCCGCAAGACTAAAAGTACGCAATCCCCTATTTATTTCATTAGCAAAACCATAGTGGACACCAAGATACAGTATCCACACCTTGAAAAACTTGCCCTGGCACTGGTCACAGCTTCACGGAAGCTCAGACCCTATTTCCAATGGCACCCCATAAAAGTAGTGACTACCTTCCCCTTGAGAAGCATACTACATAAGCCTGAATTATAAGTTAAACTCTCTAGATGGGCCAAAGAGCTCAGCGAACACGATATCTCATACATCCCAAGAACTGCCATCAAGTTGCAGGTCCTCGCCGACTTTATGACCGATTTAAGATAAAGTACTACCGGAGGCGAATCAAGAGACACATTGTGCCCCCTCCAATACCGACCTGTGGGCTCTCTATACAGACGGTGTCACTAATGCCTTGGGATCGGGACTGGGATTGGGACTTGTCCTCAAATTCCCCACGGGCAAAATAATTTGCCAGTCCATATGATCCCCCGAGATGACTAACAACGATGTAGAATATGAAGTCGTTATTGCAGGTATAAAGTTGGCCACCAAGTATGGAGCTCGCTGACTTGTTCTCCATTGCGACTCCCAACTCGTGGTAAACCAAGTCACTGGGACTTACCAAATCAAGAAGCAGAGATTACAAAAGTACCAGGTAGAGATCCACAGATTAATGGCAGAACTCGATGAGTGCCGCTTTGAGCAGGTCCCAAGGGCACAGAACGTTGAGATGGATGGTCTGGCAAAACTGGACGCGGCCACCAAAAACTTTGACAAAGAGAGCATGTTCACCCTTCTCCATTCAGCCATCGATCATATAAAGGTAATCTCATTTAATTTAGCTTGGGGCTGGTGCAACCAGTTCATGTCATACTTACAGGAAGGGACACTCCCGACTAACAAAAATGAAAAGGCCAAGAAGCTCCGCGTACAGGCCGCCCGATACTGCCTAATAAATCACGAGCTCTACAAAAGGACTTTTGGCGGACCCCTAGCCAAATACCTAGGTCCTAATAAAATAACACTGGTACTCGAGGAAGTACATGAGGGTCATTGCAGCACCCATATAGGCAACCGCGCCCTCGTGCGCTACCTAATACGGGCCGGCTACTATTGGCCAACTATGTAGACAGAAGCGGCAGAATATGTCTGCCGGTGTGAACAATGCCAGAAGTTCGCCCCCATAATACATCAACTAGGAGAACCTCTCCACTTAGTCACTTTCCCGTGGCCTTTCATCAGATGGGTAATGGACATAGTCGGCCCATTGCCGTCAAGACGAGAAAAGGTACGATTTATTTTTCCAAATGGGTAGAAGCAGGTGTGTACGCCCAAATACACGAATAGGAAATCATCGCATTCATATGGAAGAACATCATCTGCTGCTTCAGCATTACTAAAGAAATCACATGCGACAGCGGGTGATAGTTAATTGATCAGAATATAATCGAATTCTTCGAAAATTGGCATATTAAATGAATACTCTCCACGCCATAACACCCCACCGCCAACTATCAAGCAGAATCGTCTAACAAAACGATACTAAACATACTAAAAAAAAGCTCGAAGACGCCAATGCTATGGCCTGAGCTACTACCAGAAGTACTATGGGCACATAGAACCACACCAAAATCCTCCATGGGAGAAACGCCATACTTACTTGTTTACATAACTGACGCTGTCATACCGATCGAAGTAGGAAAACCAAGCTTTAGGTATTCGCACACAAGCAGAGCTGAAAATGATTTGAACAGACTTCAAGACCTCGATGAGGCCGAGGAAAAAAAAAGAAATGGCCCACATAAGGATGGTGGCCTAGAAATAGCAAATCGAGAGGTACTACAACAAGAGGGCCAAGATACGATTACTCAAAGTGGGCGACTACGTCCTCAATGCTAAAACCTTGGCATCAAAAGACCCAAGTGAGGGAAAACTGGGCACCAATTGGGACAGACCATACAAAATCACTGCGGCACCAGATAAAGGGTCATTCTAGCAGGAAATAATGAAAGGAAAAATGCTCCAAAACAATTGGAACGTCACCCACCTCAAGTATTTCAGTTTCTGAAAGGCGCCTCCCGAGTCATACTTTTTTTCCCTTACCCGAGTTTTGTCCTAATTAGGTTTTCTCGGGAAGGTTTTTAACAAGACGGCAGAGAAGATGATTAGAGATACTCACATGGCACGTTTGTTACACCAGCTACTCCGCAGGCCCTCCCAACTGGCATGCCAAAGGGACTAGACTAACACCATCTCCAATGTCTGAAAGGCTACGACCATCTCCAATGCATGAAAGGCTATGACCATCTCCAATGTATGAAAGGCTATGGCCATATCTAATGTATGAAAGGCTACGACCATCTTTAATGTATGAAATGCTACAACCATCTCCAATGTATGAAAGGCTACGGCCATCTCCTATTTATTAAAGGCTATGGTCATCTCCAATGTATGAAAGGCTACAACCATATCCAATATACGAATTTGACAGCCATCTATAACATATAAAGGACCAAGGCCATTGTTGTAATAAGTTGACCTAGCTCGACTACAATAATTAACTCAACACAGTCGAGGTCATATATATGGTCACAACCATCTCTAATGTATAAATGGCTAAGGCAACTATCATCACTAAGTCGACCTAACTCGACTACGACAAATTAACTCGACACAGTCAATGTCACGTACATGGCCATGACCATCTATAACGTATAAATGTCTAAGGCCAATATCATCACTAAGTCAACCTAGATCGATCACGAAAAACAAAAAAACTTGACAATGGCTGATATCACATATATAACTACAAAAAGCACAAAAAATAAAAGATACAGAGGGAAATAACAAAAGAGCAGCTTATATTATCCCTAAAGAAAGTATATATGTACAAAGGGATCTATCTACGTCCCCACAAAACATTAAAAGCAAAATAAATATAAGTCCTAGCCACAACCACCATGTACGCTGGTTCATCATCTTTCCTGCTGCCGCCCTCGGTTTGATAAGCCGCAGAGGTCCAGGATCTGAAAGCTAGATGGTTAACATCTTCTGAGGTATAGCCCATCCGGTCTGGGGAATCGAAACTATACCCATAGGCTTCTCAGGTGATTCGAACCAAATGATGTTGGTTCTCAACCTCAACCTCAGTGGCACGACCTGCGGCAAGCAAATACTCAAACACAGCCAGCTTGGCTACGACATATACACACATGTCTCGTACCTTGCCAGGAAAAGTGTCATCAGACCTAGTCACAACAGCCTGCTTAAGAGAATCAATCTCGGCCATCTTAGCATTAAGCTCGGCGGTTAAGGCGTCGACCTCGATAGGAAAATTAGCGGCCTCTACCCTACCCCACATCCAATCTCCAACTCATCCTCTTTTGACTGGAAAATAGTCTCCAGTTCGATATTCTGAGCCAACTGTCACGACCCAAATCCGGTAGTGATGGCGCCCAACAATATATCAAGCTAGGCCAGCCAGAACAATAATTTAATTAACACAACGATATCAGTCCCAAATGGACAACCCAAGAAGAATATATGAGTTTAAGAACTCCAATAATAATAATAATGAACAAAAGTACTGACACTCCCAAAGATCTGGAGTCACAAGCCTAGAGCCTCTAACAAAACCCAACAGGAATAGAGAGTACTGTATAGAAATACTCAAGTCTGAATACAAAATACAAAATAACAACTGGAAAGGAGAGGAGAAGCTAGGTTCCGCGAACGTAGGCAGCTACCTCAGCAACTCGATATAACACCGCAACCGCGGGAAATGCCTGTCTACTGCTCCTGAGTACCTGAGTCTGCACACAAAAGGTGCAGGGAGTAGGGGTGAGTACTAAGTACTCAGTGAGTAATAAATATATAAAAGCAGTTGAAGGTAAGAAATCCACAAAATACCACGATATGAAGCTACACTACAGTCCGAATCTCCTACGAACTAGCATCAACAGTACAATTCAGCTACCACAGAGTAATTCAACAAATAAAGATGCAATACAATGCACATAACCGCTACGGCGTGTAGCCCGATCCAATTTAACGTCGACGGCGCTCACTGGGGTGTGTACAGACTCCGGAGGGGCTCCTACAGCCCAAGCGCAATACTACTGCGGCGTGCAGCCCGATCCTCATATCAACCACTGCGGCGTGCAGCCCGATCCCATGCTCAGTCCACAATAAGCAATTAAGTCACAAAACATTTCATTTTCCTTAATTCCAGTTCTCAATTCATAATTTATGAAAAATACTTTAACTTTATTAAATTTGTAAAAGCCGGTGACTTAGCATTTCAAAAGTGTGATTTCAATTTTTCAGGACCGAGATCGGTGATTTAAGCAATTATAGCTATCACATAAATATTGTCCTCTAAGGACGCTACAGATCGGCTCAAGGCCCCAAACAAGGCTTACAACCCACAAATATAGCAAATACAGTGTATTTCCAACATTAACAACATATTATTCATTTCCGGGATGGACCAAGTCTCAATCCCCAGTCACAATCAATCCCGCACCTGCCACGGTGTGCGAGCCACACCCTACTAGCGTCATAATATGCTAAGCCGGGGTTTCGAACCCTCAGGCTACCATATACACAAACTACTCACCTCTAGCCGGTCGTAAACTCGTCCGCGATGCCTTTTCCTTTGAATTTAGCTCCCTCGTGCGTAGAATCTAGTCAAACCACAATAATTATATCAAATACGGGTCAAAGAATCATAACCCATTACAATTTACATGAAATTCGCATAAATACACCAAGTTGGTAAAACCCGACCCCGGGCCCACTGCTCGGAAAATTTCGAAATTAGTACCAACGCGACCCTCATCTCGCCAAGAGTCCGTGCATATAAAATTTATCGAAATCGGAGTTCAAATGGCCTTCCAAATCCAAAAATCCCGTTTTCAATACTTAGGCCACATTTCTTCAAGATTTCTATCCAATTTCATGAAGATTGATGTTAATACTACCATAAAATGATGTTTTTGAGTCAAGAATCTTACCTCCGACGAATACCCGATGATTCCTCAGTGATTTCCTCGAGTTTTCTTCTCTCTAGGGCTCAAAATTGAGTTTTGGGTTAATGAACCCGTAACCCCTCTGTTCTGTGATTAAATTCTCTGCCAGACCTATTTGTTCTACGCGATCGCGACTCTACTCACGCGATCGCGATGTTCAAAAATTTCGGCCTCACGCGATCGCGACTCTCCTCACGCGATCGCGATGTTCAAAATTCAAAAATTTCGGCCTCACGCGATCGCGACTCGATTCACGCGATCGCGATGTTCAAACATCCGGCTTCACGCGATCGCGTCTCTATTCTTGCGATCGCGTAGCACAAATTTCCCCGGACCCTATTTCTCTTCTACGCGATCGCGTAGATGCTCATGCGATCGCGATGGCCACTCGGTTAACTCTACGCGATCGCGACTGGTGATCCTGCGATTGCGATGGCCTAGCCCCCAGCCCTACGCGATCGCGTCCCCCTCCCCGCGATCGCGGAGAGCAAAATCCTGCTGCATTTATGACAGCAACCAGCCTTCTCATTTTTCCCAAAAATGGTCCGTTTGGACCCCCGGATTCATCCCGAGACCCCCGGGACCCCAACGAAAACCACCAACATACTCCAAAACACGATACGAACTTGTTCCAATCATAAAAACACCATACTAAACATCAAAATCACCATTTTTACACGAATTCAAGCCTAAGTTTATTCAAAACTTTCAAAACTAACATTCAATCCAAAACCCGATCAAACGATGTCCGAATGATCTAAAAATTTGCGGACATATCCAAAATCACATAACGAAGCTACAGAAATTGTCGGAATTCCATTCCGACCCCCGAATCAAAATATCACCTACCATCCGATTTTCGCCAAATATCAACCTTCGCCAATTCAAGCCTAAAACTACACCGGACCTCCGAATTCAATTCCGATTGCTCTCCTAAGTCATAAATGATCCCCCGGAGCTAGTCGAATCATCAGAATCCGGTTCCGAGCACTCTAAATCAATAGTCAACTCTTGGTTGACTTTCCATATTTAAGCTTCCTTCAAGCATGCTATTTGCTTCATTTTCAATCCAAATCACTCCTAACTCACCCGATATATTCAAATACTGATTTAAAAGCATAATATATATAAATGTAAGGTAACGGGGTGGTAATTCCCGTAACGACGGGCCGGGTCGTTACATTCTCCCCAACTTAAACAAACGCTCGTCCGCGAGCGGGTTAAGAAACATACCCGGAGTATCAAACAAGTGTGGATATCTACTTCGCATCTCCTGCTCGGTCTCCCAAGTTTCATCCTCCACGGGACGACCTCTCCACTGCACTTTTACTGAAGCTATGTCCTTAGATCTCAGCTTACGAACCTGTCGACCCAAAATGGCTACTGGTTCCACATCATAAGTCAAATCCTCATCTAGCTGTATCGTACCGAAGTCCAACACATGAGACTGGTCTCCGACATACTTCCGGAGCATAGATACATGGAACACCGGGTGAACTCCCGACAAACTCTGGGTGGCAAAGCAAGCATATAAGCCACCTCCCCAACTTTCCTAAGCACCTCAAAAGGTCCAATAAACCTCGGGCTCAACTTCCCTTTCTTTCCAAACCTCATAACACCCTTCATAGGCGAAACCTTCAGCAACACCTTCTCACCTACTGAATAAGACACATCTCGGACCTTCCGGTCCGCATAACTCTTCCGACGCGACTGAGCTGTGCGAAGTCTCTCCTGAATCACCTTCACCTTGTCTAAGGCATCTTGGACTAACTCTGTCCCTAACAACCTAGCCTCGCCGGGCTCAAACCAACCGACTGGAGACCTACACCGCCTCCCATATAAAGCTTCATACGGTGCCATCTGAATGCTGGACCGATAGCTATTATTATAAGCAAACTCCGCAAGAGGCAAGTAATCAGCCCATGAACCACCAAAATCAATGACACAAGCACGCAACATATCCTCTAATATCTGAATAGTACGCTCAGACTGCCCATCCGTCCGTGGATGAAATGTTGTGCTCAACTCTACCCGTGAACCCAACTCTCGCTGAAATGTCCTCCAGAACTGAGAAGTGAACTGGGTACCTCTATCCGATATAATAGAAATGGGAACTCCATGCAATCTCACTATCTCACGGATGAATATCTCTGCCAACCGCTCTGAGGTATAGGTAGTACGCACTGGGATGAAGTGAGCTGACTTGGTCAACCTATCCACCACCACCCAAACTAAATCGAATTTCCTCGCTGTCCGAGGGAGTCCACTAACAAAGTCCATAGTTATTCTTTCCCACTTCCACTCCGGAATATCAATACGCCGGAATACACCACCAGGTCTCTGATGCTCATACTTGACCTGCTGACAGTTTAGACACCGAGCCACATGGCTCACAATATCTTTCTTTATCTTTCTCCACCAGTAATGCTGCTTCAAATCTTGATACATCTTCGCAGCTCCTGGATGAATAGAATACTGCGAGTTGTGGGCCTCCTCCAATATCAACTCACGAAGGCCATCAATATTGGGCACGCATATCCGGCCCCGCATCCGCAATACACCATCACTATCAATAGTGACATCTCTGGCATCATCATGCTGAACTCTGTCCTTAAGGACAAGTAAGTGTGGATCATCATACCGGTGCTCTCGAATACGATCATATAAAGAAGAACGAGCTACTACACAAGCCATCAACCGACTGGGCTCAGAAATATCCAGCCTCACCATCTAATTAGCTAACGCCTGAACATCAACTGCTAGGGGTCTCTCCCCAACTGGAATATACGCCAAACTGCCCATACTAATAGCCTTCCGGCTCAATGCATCAGCCACTACATTGGCTTTCCCGGGATGGTACAAAATAGTAATATCATAGTCTTTACGCAATTCAAGCCATCTCCGCTGCCTCAAATTTAGATCTTTCTGCTTAAACAAATGCTGAAGGCTGCGGTGGTCTGTATATACATCACAAGATACACCATATAAGTAATACCTCCAGATCTTCAAGGCATGAACAATAGCAGCTAGCTCCAAATCATGAACAGGGTAGTTCTTCTCGTGGGGCTTTAGCTGACGAGAAGCATATGCAATAACTCTACCCTTCTGCATCAACACACAACCGAGTCCAACTCTAGAAGTATCACAATACACCATATATGACCCCGAGGCTGATGGCAACACAAGTACTGGAGCTGTGGTCAAAGCCTCCTTGAGCTTCTGAAAGCTCTCCTCACATTCATCGGACCACACAAATGGAGCATTCTTCTGTGTCAACTTAGTCAACGGTGAAGCAATAGATGAGAAACCCTGAACAAACCGGCGATAATAGCCTGCCAAGCCAAGAAAACTCCGAATCTCTGTAGTTGAGGAAGGTCTGGGCCAATTCTGCACTGCCTCAACCTTCTGAGGATCAACCCGAATACCATCACTGGACACTACATGTCCCAGAAAACCCACAGTATCAAGCCCGAACTCACACTTAGTGAATTTCGCATAGAGCTTCTCTTCTCTCAATCTCTGCAATACCACCCTCAAATGCTCTGCATGCTCCTCCTGGCTGCGTGAATATACCAGAATATCATCAATAAACACAATTACAAAAGAATCAAGGTACGGCCGAAATACACTATTCATCAAGTGCATGAATGCAACTGGGGCATTAGTCAACCCGAAAGACATCACCAGGAACTCGTAGTGCCCATATCGCGTCCTGAACGCTGTCTTCATAATATCTGAGTCCCTGATCTTCAACCGATGATAGCCCGATCGAAGATCAATCTTAGAAAATACACTAGCTCCCTGGAGCTGATCAAATAGGTCCTCAATACGAGGCAATGGGTATTTATTCTTCACTGTTACCTTGTTCAGCTGCCTGTAATCAATGCACATTCTCATTGTGCCATCTTTCTTCTTCACGAACAACACCGGTGCACCCCAGGTGACACACTCGGACGAATGAAACCCTTATCTAAGAGTTCCTGAAGCTGTTCTCTGCTGGTGCCATGCGCTAGGGAGGAATAGAAATGGGCTGAGTGCCCGGCACCAAGTCAATACCAAAGTCAATATCTCTGTCGGGTAGCATGCCCGGCAGGTCTACTGGAAATACATTCGGAAACTCCCTCACAATGGGGACCGAATCAAGATTGGGTGTCTTAGCCTCAACATTTCTAATGAAGGCCAAATAAGATAAACAACCCTTGCCAATTATTCGTTGGGCCTTTATATAAGAAATCACTCTATCGGACACATAATCAGTCAAGCCACGCCGCTCGATCCTCGGATTACCTGGAATAGCTAGTGTGACTGTCTTGGCATGACAGTCCAGAATCGCATGGTAAGGAGATAGCCAATCCATGCCTAGAATAACATCGAAATCTACCATGCCCAGTAGTAATAAATCAACTCAGGTCTCCAGACCCCCAATAGTAATAAGACGGGATCGATATACCTGATCCACAACAACAGTATCCCCATCGGGGTAGACACATGTACGGGCAAAGCGAGAATACCACGGGTCATACCCAAGTGATGTGCAAAATAAATAGAAACATAGGAATATGTGGATCCGGGATCAAATAAGACAGAAGCATCCCTGTGGCAGACTGAGATAATACCTGAAATAACCGCATCTGAAACACTAGCATCCTTCCAATCCGGAAGAGCATAGAAACGAGCCTGGCCTCCACCAGTACGATCCTCACCCCTAGGGCGACCTCTGGATACCTGGCCACCAGTCCTAGCCGACTGTGCTGGCGCTGAAGAAACAGGAGTAGAAGACGAAGGTTGATCCCTCCGCTGAGACCGCTTACGAAGCCACTGAGGACACTCTCTCCCGATATGGCCCAAATCACCGCACTCAAAACAACGGCCTGAAGATGGAAGAAGGGGCTGCTGAGGACCCCTCGCTACAGACGAACCTTGTGCTGAGGAAACAGGAGCAGAGCTCTGAGCTGGAAGAGCACTCAGTGCAGGCTGACTCTGCTTACGGCTCTACTGACCCTGATAACCCTGATGGCCCTGACGACCACGATCTGCTGAAACCCCACTGGACTCTGCACGTCCAGACTGATGAGACCTGAAAGAACGACCCCTGCTATTCTGGGGTTGGCCCCTAGACGGAGCACCACTGAAACTGCCAGAACCACGATGCTTCTTAGCCTCTCTCTCCTCCCTCTCTCTGCAGCGATCCGTCTCAATATGACGGGCAGCATCAACCACCTCCTCAAAGGTAACTGCCGAAACTCTCTCCCTGGTCATCATTATGCGGATGGGATAAATAAGACCATCAATAAATATTCTAATCCTCTCTCTGTCTGTAGGAACCATCCACATGGCATGACGGGCCAATTGTGTGAATCTTATCTCGTACTGATTAACCGTCATCTCTCCCTGCTTCAACCACTCGAACTGACGTCGCAGCTCCTCTCTCTGAGACTGAGGCACATACTTCTCCAAAAATACCGTGGAGAACTGCTGCCAAGTGAGGGGCACTGCCCCAGCGGGCCTACGCCTCTCGAAATCCTCCCACCACTGAAATGCTGCACCTGTGAACTGAAAAGTGGTGAATGAAACACCCCTGGACTCTAGAATACCCGCGGTGCGAAGCATGCGCTGACATCTGTCAAGAAAACCCTGGGCGTCCTCGCCCTCCGCACCACACTGAATGTCGGAGGCTGTAGCCTCTCAAATCTCTCCAATCGACGCTGCTCATCGTCGGGCATAACTGGAACCATATAAGCAGGAGCTGGTGCAACAGGCGCAACTGGCTGGACTGGCTCGGGTGTGTGAGCCACGGGGGTCTGATTCCCTCCCCCTGTCTGTAAAGAAGATACTGCATCAGTAGCTGCAACTACCTGAGCCAAGCCTGTGCACACTGGTAAGATCGGAGCCAAGGTCTCCCGAAGACCCGGTATCACAATGGGCACTGCCGGTACCTGAACCTGAGTTGCCGGAGCGTCTGTCGCTGGAATTTGGTGCTGAGTCTGGGCTACTGGCGCAGGAATCTGACCCTGAGTCTGGTCAGTTGGTGGGTCAGCAGGTGCTGGAGCTGCTGCCCTACCTCTACCACGACCACGGCCTCTGGGTGCCAATGGTGGTCGTCCGCCACGTCCGCTAGCATGTGTTCTTGCCATCTGCGAGAGAATAGAATATGGAAAATTTTAATTTCATGAAAACACAGATCGCACGATATGAATCCAAGAAAATAAGGTTTTTCCTAAAGTTTCTGTAGCCTTCCGAGGATAGATACGGACGTCTACTTACCGATCCGCGAAACTATACCCATAGGCTTCTCAGGTGATTCGAACCAAATGATGTTGGTTCTCAACCTCAACCTCAGTGGCACGACCTGCGGCAAGCAAATACTCAAACACAGCCAGCTTGGCTACGACATATACACACATGTCTCGTACCTTGCCAGGAAAAGTGTCATCAGACCTAGTCACAACAGCCTGCTTAAGAGAATCAATCTCGGCCATCTTAGCATTAAGCTCGGCGGTTAAGGCGTCGACCTCGATAGGAAAATTAGCGGCCTCTACCCTACCCCACATCCAATCTCCAACTCATCCTCTTTTGACTGGAAAATAGTCTCCAGTTCGATATTCTGAGCCAACTGTCACGACCCAAATCCGGTAGTGATGGCGCCCAACAATATATCAAGCTAGGCCAGCCAGAACAATAATTTAATTAACACAACGATATCAGTCCCAAATGGACAACCCAAGAAGAATATATGAGTTTAAGAACTCCAATAATAATAATAATGAACAAAAGTACTGACACTCCCAAAGATCCGGAGTCACAAGTCTAGAGCCTCTGACAAACCCAATAGGAATACAGAGTACTGTATAGAAATACTCAAGTGTGAATACAAAATACAGAATAACAACTGGAAAGGAGAGGAGAAGCTAGGTTCTGCGAACGTAGGCAGCTACCTCAGCAACTCGATATAACACCGCAACCGCGGGAAATGCCTGTCTACTGCTCCTGAGTACCTGAGTCTGCACACAAAAGGTGCAGGGAGTAGGGGTGAGTACTAAGTACTCAGTGAGTAACAAATATATATAAGCAGCTGAAAATAAGAAATCCACAGATTACCACATAATGAAGCTAAACTACAGTTCGAATCTCCTACGAACTAGCATCAACAATACAATACAGCTACCACGGAGTAATTCAACAAATAAAGATGCAATGCAATGCACATAACCGCTACGGCGTGTAGCCCGATCCAATTTAACGTCGACGACGCTCACTGGGGGTGTGTACGGACTCCGGAGGGGCTCCTACAGCCCAAGCGCAATACTGCTGCGGCGTGCAGCCCGATCCTCATATCAACCACTGCGGCGTGCAGCCCGATCCCATGCTCAGTCCACAATAAGCAATTAAGTCACAAAACATTTAAGGCGGGTAAATCTAGTTCAATCG
The DNA here is from genome assembly GCA_032618575.1 of Nicotiana noctiflora. Lineage (NCBI taxonomy): Eukaryota > Viridiplantae > Streptophyta > Magnoliopsida > Solanales > Solanaceae > Nicotiana > Nicotiana noctiflora. The sequence continues at coordinate 14,913 of JASVEL010013593.1, forward strand.
GTAAATCCATCTCAGGAGTAAGCTGCTCCGAGAATCGAAACTATACCCATAGGCTTCTCAGGTGATTCGAACCAAATGATGTTGGTTCTCAACCTCAACCTCAGTGGCACGACCTGCGGCAAGCAAATACTCAAACACAGCCAGCTTGGCTACGACATATACACACATGTCTCGTACCTTGCCAGGAAAAGTGTCATCAGACCTAGTCACAACAGCCTGCTTAAGAGAATCAATCTCGGCCATCTTAGCATTAAGCTCGGCGGTTAAGGCGTCGACCTCGATAGGAAAATTAGCGGCCTCTACCCTACCCCACATCCAATCTCCAACTCATCCTCTTTTGACTGGAAAATAGTCTCCAGTTCGATATTCTGAGCCAACTGTCACGACCCAAATCCGGTAGTGATGGCGCCCAACAATATATCAAGCTAGGCCAGCCAGAACAATAATTTAATTAACACAACGATATCAGTCCCAAATGGACAACCCAAGAAGAATATATGAGTTTAAGAACTCCAATAATAATAATAATGAACAAAAGTACTGACACTCCCAAAGATCCGGAGTCACAAGTCTAGAGCCTCTAACAAACCCAACAGGAATAGAGAGTACTGTATAGAAATACTCAAGTCTGAATACAAAATATAAAATAACGACTGGAAAGGAGAGGAGAAGCTAGGTTTTGCGAACGTAGGCAGCTACCTCAGCAACTCGATATGACACTACAAACGCTGGAAATGCCTGTCTACTGCTCCTGAGTACCCGAGTCAGCACACAAAAGGTGCAGGGAGTAGGGGTGAGTACTAAGTACTCAGTGAGTAATAAATATATACAAGTAGCTGAAAATAAGAAATCCACAGATTACCACATAATGAAGCTAAACTACAGTTCGAATCTCCTACGAACTAGCATCAACAATACAATACAGCTACCACCGAGTAATTCAACAAATAAAGATGCAATGCAATGCACATAACCGCTACGGCGTGTAGCCCGATCCAATTTAACGTCGACGGCGCTCACTGGGGGTGTGTACAGACTCCGGAGGGGCTCCTACAGCCCAAGCGCAATATGCTGCGGCGTGCAGCCCGATCCTCATATCAACCACTGCGGCGTGCAGCCCGATCCCATGCTCAGTCCACAATAAGCAATTAAGTCACAAAACATTTAAGGCGGGTAAATCTAGTTCAATCGGTAAATCCATCTCAGGAGTAAGCTGCTCCGTTGTAGCCACTTCTGTACCTGTACCGGCTTGAGCAGCCGAAATATTGATACTGGGAGATTGGGGATCGGCTGAAACACTCGAAGATGCACATTTGGGGATTCGACGATAAAGATCGGACAACGATCTCACTTTTCTCCTCATATTCGGTTTGACTTATGTTCATTCGCTCTTTAACTTTATTAAATTTGTAAAAGCCGGTGACTTAGCATTTCAAAAGTGTGGTTTCAATTTCCAGGACTGAGATCAGTAATTTAAGCAATTATAGCTATCACATAAATATTGTCCTCTAAGGACGCTACAGATCGGCACAAGGCCCCAAACAAGGCTTACAGCCCACAAATATAGCAAATACAGTGTATTTCCAACACTAATAACATATTATTCACATCCGGGATGGACCAAGTCTCAATCCCCGGTCACAATCAATCCCGCACCTGCCACGGTGTGCGAGCCACGCCTTACTAGCGTCACAATGTGCTAAGCCGGGGTTTCGAACCCTCAGGCTACCATATACACAAACTACTCACCTCTAGCCGGTAGTAGACTCGTCCGCGATGCCTTTTCCTTTGAATTTAGCTCCCTCGTGCGTAGAATCTAGTCAAACCACAATAATTATATCAAATACGGGTCAAAGAATCATAACCCATTACAATTTACATGAAATTCGCATAAATACACCAAGTTGGTAAAACCCGACCCCGGGCCCACTGCTCGGAAAATTTCGAAATTAGTACCAACGCGACCCTCATCTCGCCAAGAGTCCGTGCATATAAAATTTATCGAAATCGGAGTCCAAATGGCCTTCCAAATCCAAAAATCCCATTTTCAATACTTATGCCACATTTCTTCAAGATTTCTACCCAATTTCATGAAGATTGATGTTAATACTACCATAAAATGATGTTTTTGAGTCAAGAATCTTACCTCCGACGAATACCCGATGATTCCTCAGTGATTTCCTCGAGTTTTCTTCTTTCTAGGGCTCAAAATTTAGTTTTGGGTTAATGAACCCGTAACCCCTCTGTTCTGTGATTAAATTCTCTGCCAGACCCATTTGTTCTACGCGATCGCGACTCAACTCACGCGATCGCGATGTTCAAAACTTTTGGCCTCACGCGATCGCGACTCTCCTCACGCGATTGCGATGTTCAAAAATCCAGACTCACGCGATCGCGACTCGCCTAACGCGATCGCGATGTTCAAACATCCGGCTTCACGCGATCGCGTCTCTATTCTTGCGATCGCGTAGCACAAATTTCCCTGGACCCTATTTCTCTTCTACGCGATCGCGTAGATGCTCATGCGATCGCGATGGCCACCCGGCTAACTCTACGCGATCGCGACCGGTGATCCTGCGATCGTGATGGCCTAGCCCCCAACCCTACGCGATCGCGTCCCCCTCCCCGCGATCGCGGAGAGCAAAAACCTGCTGCGTTTATGACAGCAACCAGCCTTCTCATTTCTTCCAAAAATGGTCCGTTTGGACCCCCGGATTCATCCCGAGACCCCCGAGACCCCAACGAAAACCACCAACATACTCCAAAACATGATACGAACTTGTTCCAATCATAAAAACACCATACTAAACATCAAAATCACCATTTTTACACGAATTCAAGCCTAAGTTTATTCAAAACTTTCAAAACTAACATTCAATCCAAAACCCGATCAAACGATGTCCGAATGACCTGAAAATTTGCGGACATATCCAAAATCACATAACGAAGCTACAGAAATTGTCGGAATTCCATTCCGACCCCCGGATCAAAATATCACCTACCATCCGGTTTCGCCAAATATCAACCTTCGCCAATTCAAGCCTAAAACTACACCGGACCTCCGAATTCAATTCCGATTGCTCTCCTAAGTCATAAATGATCCCCCGGAGCTAGTCGAATCATCATAATCCGGTTCCGAGCACTCTAACTCAATAGTCAACTCTTGGTTGACTTTCCATATTCAAGCTTCCTTCAAGCATGCTATTTGCTTCATTTTCAATCCAAATCACTCCTAACTCACCAAATATATTCAAATACTGATTTAAAAGCATAATATATATAAATGCAAGGTAACGGGGTGGTAATTCCCGTAACGACGGGCCTGGTCGTTACACCAACACAGCCATTAACTAATCATCCATCTACTCTAGCTGGCCTACTAGCTTCAACAGCTGAGCCTCCGACTGCTCGAGGCCCACACAAAAAACTTGAAATTGTGGGTCCTGGGCGAATAGGTCCGCCCATGTCTGATGCTTGGCACAACATTCCTTGTACTTCTTAACCACCTTCTTAAGGGTGTCGGCCTTCCTCTGTGCTCGCCAACTCCGCTCTACCTCTAAAATGAGGGTCTGAAGAAAAGAAAACAAATTAGCATACACCCTGGGTTCACTTTATAATACGTAAAGAACAGAGTATACCTACAAAGCTGCACCGACATCTCTTTGGGATAGATCCCTGTCGCTGACATCTTTTAAACTCTCACTCTCAATGGCCACACATTGCAATGTCATATCTGCTTCGGTCTACTCGCTATTATGCAATAGGTTGTATCCACTTGGAATCACAGTCCGGCGGTTAGGCCCACCCGCCGTCATCTCCACATGGGCATGATCCCTCCATGGTGCATCTGTAACCGTGAGGGCCATCTCGGGACCTGCCCTCTCCTTATCATCTGCCTCCTCGACAGTGGCCAACGTGCCACAATACGGAACATATGCGGGGGCGTATTAGGAATCACCCTCCCCTTAGAAGCCGACCTCCCCGAATGAATGGTATCAGCCATTAGAACTAACCTCGAGTTTGGACGGGGCTCACTTACCCTCTCGTCCTCCGTGGCAATTCCTTTGCCGAGCATCAATCGATGCCTCTTCCGCTCCGGCGGCTCCTCGCCTTTGGGAGTCTCCTTTATGGGTCGAGGGGGCGGAGGTGAAGGAGTTGCTTCACTTGTGAATTAGCCACGCGGCCTCAGGTTGAGCGACCTTGGGAATACCCTCACTTATTGAATCTTGAGGCACGTACTCATCCCAAGAGTTAGTCCCTGCTACCGATGAGGCTATGACATTCTGCCTTATCCTCCTCCTCCTAGGGGCGCTCTGACTTGCCAATATAAGATAGGTCAAGCAATGAAACTTGAGCGAAACCTCCTAACTCTGGTCGAGGCATTACCTGGTGGGCCGTATCGATTGTGGAATACAAACCATGTATGGCATTCCTCCGCCAAAGGAATCACCCTCTGCAGCCACGACCTAATGTCTTCAATGGGTCGGGGTAGATAAGCCCTCGCTGCCAAAAGAAAAAGAAAGCAAAAAGAAGTTATACTGACCGTACGGTTAAAGGTTCCAAACAATACTAAATGCAGGTAAAGACACTCACGTTACGGATTCCACATCTCTAGGAATCCTTCAGGGTTTGACACTAGGTGCTCCATCCTGATGTAGAAAAACTTGTGCCAAAAGCGATGATTGGTCTTGTCATCGCCCCTAAAGACCAGGCTCCTCATGCCACGACTCTTGAGCTACAGCATAGAGCCCCTCATATAGCCAGGGCTAAATAACTGCAACAAGTGGTTGACAGAAACGCTGAATCCGACTCTGGTCGCATAGGTGGTTATAATACGACATTCATTCCAAGTGTAGGGAGTAATCTGAGTCGGGCATACGTCATAGAAGCGGCAAACCTCCTTCACAAGTGGATAAACTGAAAGATTGTACCCGACCAGGAATGGGTATTCATAAAAAGTGCAATATCCAGGCCGATGTAAAGATTGAACCTTCCTCTTATTTATAGGTCTAAAATACATAGAAATCAAAGAGGCATGATTCGAAATAGTCGCGGGAAACCGAAGCGTCAAATCGCCTCCTGAAATATCTTGGGAGCAGTTATAATCATGACGCATGTCGGCGATGACGTCAGTTCAGAAATTAGACCATGCTTCAACGAAGCGGCAATGCCATGTACTTCCCCCCTTTCTTTTCACATCGTTGCCCTCATAATAAGGTTAAATTATTCGAAGGACGAGATCGACATTTCTTCCCATTGAAGACGTCTGCCGCATATGCCTCCAACGAGCGGATGGACTAACTATATTGGGTCAAATTTGACCCTATACGTCTTTTTGTCAAGAGGGTACGACCTCCCTCGTGTACCTCTTATAACAGGGGTATGGTTTAGATGTGAGGACGCGGACGACATTACTCACATCTAGGTGTCCTTGCTAAGAAGACGTCGACTACATTCCAATGCTTTTATTATTATTTTAAAGGAGGTTCCTTCCTATATAAAGGGGGTCTCCCCATTGTAAAGGGAATCAGTAGTATTATCTAATAATACAACTCTCTCATTCTCTCCTATCTCTCTCTACTTCTTAACTTTGACAAGCAACTGTTCTTAAAGTCTTCATTTCGCAACATCCAATCTATCATAACTATATCGATCTCATATCTAGGTTTATTATATTTGGTTACATTTTACTCCTTTTTGTCTTTTTGATTGTTTTAAGCTTGTAAAGTTTTTAACTATTGAGCCAAACAGTATGCCTAGCTCATTACTTCCTTCATTGTCTCCGGCTCTCTTTCATTAAATAACTTCATTGTGGTTGCTAGGTATTGAAATACAGTCTAAACTATCTTTAATAACATCATCATATAATATTTATTTACCATAAAAGATAGGTTTTTCTCGAAATTAATTTTTGATGTTATATTTTATCTCTTTATAACAGCTTTTTACCTATGAAATCAGCATGCATCTTTATAGTGGTTTGGTCTTTATAAAACTACCCCCTCCATAACGTTCAAATAGAATCTCTAATAAGATCACTAATAATATGTATAAACATTTTGACCTCAACGTACTGCTACTTGGATCGAGATAGAACATTCAACTCTTAACCTCTTAGAGTGCCTTCAAGGGAAAACTATTAGGTATCATTTTGATAATAGTCTAGAAATATATATACACTAATTCAAGTGTTATGTCGCTAGTAAGAGACCAGAATTTATGGCCCTTAATCAAATTGGAAAAATCCAATCATTGCAAATTATCGACAAAAAATAATGAACATTGTCAATTTTCCTAGGTCAGGATCTCCAAGTTCGTCTTTTCTTAGATAGTGAAATCCTTGGCTCCGATCTAGATCGCCCCCGAACCTAGAAATACTTCACTAAAAAATATGAACAAAGTAACAGAGAATTGAGAGCTTAAGAAAAAGACAGTATATCGCTTTGTATTGCATAAATATGCACTTTACAAATGATTAGACCCCTTTTATATAGTAGGGAATCCTACCCTTAATACAATCCTAAATATATTAAGAAATCCCATGATAGCTGATTAATCGACCTTTTCTTGATACGTGCCGAGATCACCATCGTGATCTTCGCCAGATCGTAGATATCTTGGATTCTGTTATTTGTCTCGACAGGCTTCCCTCGATCTTGATCGATCTCTATCCCACTTAGTCTCGATTATGGCTGATCTCGATCTTGATAAGCCCATGAGTCACGAGTTTGGAAATTAGAATTTGTCCCATGGTCCAGTATGACATGGGGTTGAACATTGGGCTGCCATCCCCGATATGACATTTGACAAATGTTTTATAGAAATGATCAATCACATTTGCAGGTGGATCAAGGACAGAGAGGATGTGTGTAGGTGTACTGTGAAGTACACTTGAGATCAAGATAGCCTTCCCCCCATAAGATAACAACTTCCCTTTCCAAGAGTGTAACTTTGCCTTCACCTTCTGGATCAAATCATTGTAATAATCTTTCCTCCTTCTTGTATAAAAAATAGGATACCCAAGGTATGTAAATGGGAAAATATCTTTGGTAAATCCAGTGATGGAAGCTACTATATTCACCAAAGGTCCAGCAACCTTTGAATGCATATAGAAAGAACTCTTTGCCTTATTAATCAACTGCCCAGATGTATTTTCATATAGAGACAAGACATAAACAATCTTCTTAATAGAATAAGGATAAACATATGAAAATATGATAGTATCATCTGCATATGCTAGATGATTAATGGATCAGACTACTTTGGCAAATCAAATCCTCTAAACTGTCTATCTTCAAAATAGCTTATTTAAAGATCTTGACAAAGTTTCTGCTGAAAGGATACACAAGGCTGGTGAAAGGGGATCACCTTGTTTCACTCCCATTGTTGAATGATAAAATCCAGAAGCCTACCCATTCACCATAACTGAGTACCAATGGTTAGAGATAAGATTCCAAACCATGTTTATGAAACATTCTGCAAATCCCATTCTCCTTAACACATACATCAAATACTTAAAAGATACCCTATCTTATGCCTTGTCATATCTAACTTGATCACAACAGAAACAGGTTTTCCTCTCAATTTTATGTCAGTGACAATCTCTTGAGTCAACAAAATGTTCTCAAAGATACTTCTTCCCTTGACAAAACTAGATTGATTTGTTGAAATCAAGGAAGGCAGTATCTTTTCCAATCTGTCATGGACCACCCTATAAAACACCTCGTTAATAAAGTTACTCAAGCTGATAGGTCTTAGATCAGAAAAAGTTTGAACTTGAGGCTTCTTTGGTAATGATACAAAGTTATTATGTATTATAAATTTACATAAATGACTATCCTCAAATAACATAACTACCATTGTATGAATATCTTCTTCCACAATCTCCCAGCATACTTGAAAGAATAGACCTGAAAAATGCAAACACATCAGCTTTCACCTCTTCCCTACTTGGCAATCTGCACAATTCTAAATTTTGCTCCATTGTCACCAAAGAAGGCACATTATTCACCAAATCATAGTTTGAAGGATCCTCTTCCATAGTGAATTTCTTCTGGAAAAACTCCACTACAACATTAGCTAACCTATCTTGAGCTTAAATCCATGAGCCATCACTATCTTGTATCCTTTTCAATTTTAACTTCTGCCTCTTCCCATTGACAATATTATGGAAAAATCTTGTATTCATGTCTCCTTCTTCAAATCATGTCATACCTTCCTTTTATTTCAAGTATTGTTCCTCTATACTCAAGTACTTCTTTAACTCAACTTGAGCTTGTTTAAGTACTATTCTATTTGTTATTGATGGGTCTTCTTCAAACAGCATCTCCTTAATCCTCACTACATCTTCCCTAATAGCTAGTTGCTTGAAAATATCCCCAAAGGTCAATTTGCTCTATTTTGATAAAGCAATCTTAACCCTCTTCAACTTCTTCATGAACATTAAGAATGGGCCCCATATAAAATCAGTAAACCAGTTCTGCTTCACCACCTCAAGAAAGGTTTCATTTTTTTGTCCAAAAATTTAAGAACTTGAATGGCTTCACAAACTTCATTGCTTCTTCTTCATAGCTCATCAATAAGTGTGCATGATTTGATCATGTCCTAATAAGATGCTCTACCTCAATTGTAGGAAAAAGATTCGAAAAAGTCACATTCACTAGAATTCAATCAAGTCTTTTAAAAATACACTCTTCATTTGGCCTCCTATTCCACCATGTAAATGGACTACACTTGTATGCAAGATCAAAAAATCCACAGGAATTGACACAAAATGCAAAATCTTCATATTTAGGAAGGTATACTGGTAATCCACCTATTTTCTCTTCCTCTCCTAAAACAATATTAAAATCTCCTCCCACAAGCCATGGCAACTCCATATCACTAGCCAAATAATAGAGATTGTCCCATAATTCTAACCTCTCTAATGCACAACACTTAGCATAGACAAAAGTCATCATAATGTACTTACCCAAGTATTGATGGTACACTCTGATTGCCATTTCTTGTTCAGTGTCAATCAACATGTCCCAATCAACAACAGCATAAAAAAACAACCAAATCTTCCCATTCATATTAGAAATTGCTGCCTCCATCCCTAGCCTTCTTCTGCATTTGTAAAGAAACTTCTTCTTCTACTTAGGAACCATGAGTGCTACAATGAAAAAATCATGTTCCTTTTGCATATTTATCACCCTCTGAAAGGCCCGTTGAGTCTTAACGGACCTTATATTCCATATGAGCGTCTTGATCATCATCTTGAAGCTATAGAGAATGCCCTTCTAGGAAAAATTCTTGTAGGTTATAGTGGATCTTTGGATTGATTCTTCTTCACTTTCTTCCCACTTCTATTAGATATTGTAGAAGAAACATCCCCTTCCCTCATCACATCTTTAAAATTTTCTACAGTAGATTCATCATCACATTCCCCCTCAAATTCTTTTTGTTGCTCCACCAATGAGTTCTAAATTTGTAATGGTAACTCCTGATGTGTAATAAGGTCATGTAGTAAGTGATTAGGTAATTTCAATGGCACATTAACTTTAATTTTTAATGGTGAACCAGTTCCAGATGAACATGTCATTGGCAATGCTCCACTTTCCCTTGCAACTATGGCTTGTGCTCCCGCTTCATAAGGTGCCAATGCTTCTTTGAATTGGTCTGAGTCACTCCCCATATCACCTAGCTTCTCCTACATCATTTTAAATTAGAGCTCATACACAGAAGTCAATTTAGGGTTTACTGTAGCAATACTACAAAAATTACCTGAGTTACTGTTCCATTGAGATCACCCTCCTTCCCATAATCTGTTTGTTGTTATTTACATATTGTATCCTTCCTAACATTGATAGGAACTTCCTTGCCAAGCCCTTTCTCCAATGTATACTGTCACGACCCAAATCCGGTCGTGATGGCACCCAACAATCAAGCTTGGCCAGCCACACCAACAAATGTTTATCACCAAAAATATCAGTCCCAAATGGACAACTCGAGAAGAATATATGAGTCATAGAACTCCAATAATAATAATACAAATAAAATATTGAAAAGTGCGAAAATAACTGACACTCCCAAAGATCTGGAGTCACAAGTCTAGAGCTTCTAACAAAACCCAACAAAAGTAGAGAATACTGTATGGAAGTACTCATGTTTGAATATAAAATAACAACTGAAAAGAGAGGAGAAGCTAGGTTCTGCGAACGCCGACAGCTACCTCAGCAACTCGATATGGCTGTGTGAAAGCTGGAGTGCTCGTCTACTTCTCCTGAGTACCTGAGTCTGCACACAAAAGGTGCAGGAAGTAGGGGTGAGCACCAAGTACTCAGTGAGTAGTAAATATATAAGTAGCTGAAACCAAGAAATCCACGTAATACCACAATATGAAGCTAAACTACATTCCGATCCTCCTACGAACTAGCATCAACAGTACAATACAGCTACCAGAGAATAATTCAACAAATAAAGATGCAATGCAATGCACATAACCGCTACGGCGTGTAGCCCGATCCATTTAACGTCGACAGCGCTCACTGGGGGTGTGTACAGACTCCGGAGGGGCTCCTACAGCCCAAGCGCAAATACCGCTGCGGCGCGCAGCCCGATCCATCCTTAGTCCACAATAATCAGATAAGTCACAAAACAGCTCAAATTTCTTATTTCCAGATTCCAGTTCATAATTTATGAAACTAATTTAACTTTTATTTAATTTTTTTGCAAAACCAGTGACTTAGCATTTCAATACTGTGATTTCAATTTCCAGGACTGAGATCAGTGATTAAGCAAGTATAGTTATCACGTATATACTATCCCCTAGGTATACTACAGGTCGGCACAAGACCCCAAACAAGGCTTACAGCCCACAAATATGTCAAACACAGTATTTTGCATCACTAATGGCATATTCTTCATATCCGGGATAAACCAAGTCTCAATCTCCAGTCACAATCAATCCTCGCACCTGTCACGGAGTTCGAGCCACGCCCTACTAGCATCACGATGTGCTAAGCCGTGGTTTCGAACCCTCGAGCTACCATATACACAAACTACTCACCTCTAGCCGGCCGTAGACTCGCCCATGATGCCCTTTCCTTTGAATTTAGCTCCTTCGTGCGTAGAATCTAGTCAAACCACAATAATTATATCAAATACGGGTCAAAGAATCATAACCCATTTCAATTTACATGAAATTCGCATAAATACACTAAGTTGGTAAAAACCCGACCCCGGCCCACTGCTCGGAAAATTCTGAAATTAGTACCAACACGATCCTCGTCTCGCCACGAATCCGTGTATGTAAAATTTATCGAAATCGGAGTTCGATTGGCCTTTCAAACCCCAAATTTTCGTTTTCAATTTCTAGGCCACAATCCTTCACAATTTCTACCCAAATTCATGAAGATTGATGTTAATTCTACCATAAAATTATATTTTTGAGTCAAGAATCTTACCTTCGATGAATACCCGATGAAATCTCAGTGTTTTCCCGTGAGTTCTTCTCTCTAGGGCTCAAAATTTGTGTTTTGGGTGTGAAACCCGCGACTACACTAGTTCTGCAATTTAATTTCACTGCCAGACCTCATTACCCTACGCGATCGCGACTCGCCTCATGCGATCGCGATGCTCTTCCTGCGATCGCATATCACAAATTCCCTGGACCGCATTTCTCTCCTACGCGATCGCGTAGGTACTCATCCGATCGCGATGGCTACCCGGTTAACTCTACGCGATCGCGACTGTTACTCATGCGATCGCATTGGTCTAGCCCCTAAACTTACGCGATCGCGTCCCCCGCCCCGTGATCGCGGAGAGCAATTTTCTGTTGCATTTATGACAACAACCAGCTTTCTCCTTTTTCCCAAAAATGGTCCGTTTGGACCCCCGAATTCATCCCGAGGCCCCCGGGACCCCAACGAAAGACACCAACCTATTCCAAAATACGATACAAACTTGTTCTAATCATAAAAACACCATCCTAAACATCAAAATCACCATTTCCACACGGATTCAAGCCTAAGTTTCTTCAAAACATCCGAAACTAACATTCCATCCAAAATCCGATCAAACGATGTCCGAATGACATGAAAATTTGCAGACATATCCAAAATCACATAACGGAGCTATAGAAATTTTCAGAAGTCCATTCCGAACCACGGATCAGAATCTCACCTACCATCCGGTTTTCTCCAAAATTCAACCTTCGCCAATTAAAGCCTAAAACTACACCGGGCCTCCGAATTCAATTTTGATTGCTCTCATAAGTCATAAATGATACCCAAAAACTAGTCGAATCATCAAAATCCGATTCCGAGCACTCTAACTCGATAGTCAACTCTAAGTTGACTTCCCATATTCAAGCTTCCACCAAACATGCTATTTGGTTCATTTTCAACCCGAATCACCCCTAACTCACCCGATATACTCTAATACTGATATGAAAGCATAAGATATGTAAATTCAAGGTAACGGGGTGGTAATGGTTGTATCAGTGGTATCAGCGGGTAGCTGTAGCTGTAGCTCACATGAGTCCCACATCGGAATTGAGAGGGAGTCCTGGGCTAGTTAAGTAAGGGTGTTGGACCACCATGTGCATAGGCCTTTTCCCCAGTGGACCAGCTGGGGAGGAACAAAACCGTGCGGGCTAGGCCCAAAGTGGACAATATATGCACAGTGGTGGGCCGGGTCATTACAATTGGTATCAGAGCCGACTCGCTGGAGTACGATGGGTGGGTACTCACAACGAGGACTTTGTGTCCTTGTTGGTGGGGTAAGTGGTATCAGCGGGTAGCTGTAGCTGTAGCTCACAGGAGTCCCACATCAGAATTGAGAGGGAGTCCTGGGCTAGTTAAGTAAGGGTGTTGGACCACTATGTGCATAGGCCTTTTCCCCAGTGGACTAGCTGGGGAGGAACAAAACCGTGTGGACTAGGCCCAAAGCGGACAATATATGCACAGTGGTGGGCCGGGTCATTACACATACATAGGAACCCCATCAACATAGGACAAAATCTCCCCAGTTTTGCTAGGGTTTACTATTCCATTGCCCTTGTTGTTGCTCATTATTACATGAAGTGATCCATCTTGATTTTCTACTTCCTTTGATGCTCATGATCTTCCTCCAATAGAGATTACTGATTGCAGTTCCATAGAGTTCAAATTACAGTCAACCCCATTTTGTACATTACTAACTGTAGCATCCTCCAAGTTAGAAGAGTTTTGCATCTACATCTTATCCCTTTCTTCAGCTTCCATTTCTTCCACTTCCTCACTCAAAAAAGACTTCTTTGAGATAACTTCATTCACATCTTCCAGTTGTCCAGTACTCTCGTATGTTTGGGAAGGAAATTCTTGGCATGAATGATTTGTAGCTACATTACACTACCTCAGTTCCTCCTTGCTCGTCCTAAACCTTCTTTGAACCCAATAAATAGTTGCCTCTTTTCTAACTACTTCTTCTGCCCTAGGGTTACTTGGACTAGGAAAATTTTGAACCCTTACTGAATTAGGATTCAACTTTTCTTTTTGTAAGCTAGCTTCCCTTTCCTTATTTGCTTTGTCCATTACCTTCTTTTTAATTTTCCTTACATCAAACTCTTCCTTATTCATCACAGAATTTCCTCTTTCCTTATTTAATAATTTCCTTGTATCATCTCCCTTACTCCCATTGACATTAGAATCCAAAGATTGACCTTTACCATCCTTTTTATTCTCCCTTTGTTATACCTTTCTAGTCCCTTTAACTACTTGGTTTTTCTCTTTATTTTTGCCATTACCTTCAGCATTACCATTCATGATAGTTATGATTGGTTGAGCATCTTCCTCTACTCCCAAAGCATCAAATTTATTCTTAGACACCACTGCCACTTCTTTAGCCTTTCCTTTACCTTTGTTGTTTTCTTCCTTCTTTAATTCCTCAATAATGTAGCCTGACTTGTCCCTTTTGTATTTATTCTCTCTAGCTTGAATCCACTCCTGCCTAGCTGGATTAGCAATAGGTTACCCTACTACTTTACCACTCGTTAACACATTTGTAGTAGCAGCAGTTGTATCAACTATGTTGTGGACATCCTTGAACTCCCCTGTTTGTTCTTCAAAACTCCTCGACTCCGGATTAATTACCCATCATTCCTCTTCTTTGTGCCCTTGATTTTTACATGTTTTATAATACTTAGGTATATAATCATACCTAATCTTAATTCACTTGGATTCTTCAGGTTTAATTTCATCTTCTTCTTTAACTATCTTTGTCCTTTGAGGTAAATTAGCTAGAAAATTCACCTCAACCTTCACCTTTGCACAACTTGGTCTTGTACCATTTTGAGTTGCCAAATCCACATGTAATGGTCTCCCTACTTCCCTTGCTACTGAAAAAATAAATTCCTTCCCAAAGAAATTAGGAGGCAAATCTTGAAATGAAATCCAAGCTATAGCAATAGGTAATTCTTCATCGACTTTCCACCATAGATTCCACTTTGTGCACCTCATCTACCACATCTCATTTTGAAGTCTCAAATAATATGCTGACTTGGACAATAAATAAATATAATCCCCCGTCAAAGAAAGCTTAATCAACACATGACTATCCTCAATTAATCCAACTGAACATGGACCTTTTAATTCCTATTGAATTGGCAAAGCTTTACGTAAATCATGCATTCCAGGCTTTCCATATGAAAACTTACCCAAGAGTGCAAGATTTAATCCTTGTTGAGCAATGGATTGCCTTACTTCTTATTTCTTCCTACGTACGATTGGTTCCCCACGAAGATACTCGATTAGTTTTAGGGCTATATTGGACGTAGGCTGCAAGGGGGCATTTAATGCGTTAGGTTTGAGCAGATTTGAGTAGTTTGGATTGTGTTTGGAGTTGTAGATGTTTGTGGGACTGTTACAGGTGGAGTAGACGACTACCCAACCTCCATTGAACGCTGGGCAGTTGCCAGCGTAGCCATAGCTGAACTTTCTCTCCTTAGTCACCTCAAAATTGCCAAGAATCGCTAGATCTTCTCTCTCTAGGTGCGCGCGCGTAGGGTTTAGTTTTAAGTCAGTTTGGTTCGATTTTTTAGGTAATTTTTTTTATTAAAAACAAAATTAAACCAGATATGATTTGCTTTTAAAATTCAAAACCAAAACAAAAACCAAACTAAACCAAAAAAGTATCGGTTATTTTGGTCGATTTGGTTCGATTTACGATTTGATTTGACTTTTCGAATTTTCATGAACACCCCTAGCGATGACATTGTGTGATGGTTGTGCAACAATAGCTGATGATAGAGGTGGTTGGTAGTGTTAATTGAAAAATAATAATTGCACGATGGGAGCTACTAACCTAACGGCGGTTGTAGTAGTTTTTTACTTTATTTCAGAAAATAATTAAAATAAATACTTACAATATATTATATTTTTTAGGATTTTTTTGAAGTAAAGGGGAGTCTTGTAATGACAAGAAAGTTGTCTTATTATGATCTATAGGTTACGAGTTCAAGTTATGGTACTAATTATTAATATAGCTTGCATTATGATAGATTATTTACCTCATACCTTAAGAGGTTCAGTCCTTTCTCGGACCATACATAAATATGAGATGTTTAGTATACCATACTGTATTTTCTTTTCTTTTTTGGGTTGTTCGAAGAAAGGTGTAGTTGATTGATCGTTGCTGTCTCAAGAAGCTTTGAGACATGTGTACAAGTACCACTGGACTAGGTTACTGTGGCATTTGACAGAGAGAATCAATTAATCTTACAACAATGGATAAGAGGAGTGAATAATAAATATCTTACTTTTTCCTCTTTTTTTCAGTACCTTTAAAGATGGCGAGATAAAAAGATCGTTGTGTTATAAAAATAAATAAGGCGAGGTTCGCTTTCAATGTCGTGTTCGAATTTTTAATCCAAGAATATAATACTATGCAGGTCCACTGAGTTGGCCTAACGGATTCCTTGGCCATATAAAGCTCAAATTGCTATTTTAGAAACTTGTTAATGTAAATTGATAGTGTAAAGATTTTTAAACAATGTAATTTAATTTGTCTTAGCAGATTATTTATGGTTTTTATCAGGTTACTAATTAATTAAGTACTATCGTAGAGATTTATTCATAATCATTCTATAAATAAAATAAAAAATTAAAGGTGTATTGGTACGTTCGAAAATGTCTTTCAGAAAATAAGTTATTTTTTCTGGTGTTTTGATTTTCAGAAAAAGTTCAGGGAATCTTATACTAAAAAAGGGGAATTTCCCTCACTTTTTTGGTGAAGTTATTTTCCTTCTCAATTATTTTGAGTATTAACCAATAGTTAGATATTATTTTTAATCTTAGATAATCAAATTTTTCTCGAAGCATTATCCGGTTAATTTGCAAATAGTATACTCTCTTTAAAAAAAAAACCATAAAATATTTATTACTCTTCAAGTAAATACCAAATAATATTTTCAGGAAAACAACTGTCATGCCGTTATTTAGTGCATAGAATTTGAACTAATATTTTTTGCATTCTATCCTAGGAAGCAAATTAAAAGAGAAACAAATTAAAAGGAAAAAAAGAAAAGCAATAAATAGAGAAACGGGTCAAACAAAGTCAAAGGTTCTGTCTTCCCTTTTTGCTTTTCTCACTGTGATGTGATTGTAGATATCATGCACTCATCTGATTTTTTTCTCTTAAATAAGATGACTAAACATTTGCATCCATTGTTATTTCCGTATATAAATTTATATTTTTCTCATTTAAACATTTTTTATTGATAAACACAAATAATAAACAGTCATTTTGAACCCGGAATCACTAGTCAAATTGCTGGGCTAAAAAAGGGTCATGATTAGTGTAACCAATGAGTCGAAAATGCTATCAAAACCTAAAGTATAAAATCAAATTGCAGACTAAGAATTATGCTAACTTTGAAAAACTTAAGCTAATACTTTACGAAAATCACATCATCTTTTACATTTTCTTTTTCAAAACAAAATCAAAAAAGAGAGGCAGTTGGGTCATGTTGAGCGAGTTAATTTATGATGCGTTATTTAATTTGATTATTTTGAGGGGGCTGGATCATTACCCGTTTATTAATCTTTTCGGCTAGTCCAAATTTAATCCAATCCACACATTTGTCACCTGAACTTGAGATTCATATTCTTCTCAGTACATTGTCTTTTAAAGATCAGCATCAACCAAGAATAGGGTTTTCTAGTAGGAGAATACCATAAAAAGGTAGGATTCTTGTCATAGTACAAAAACCAAAATTAAGCATATAGGCAGCATACAATATCAACAATATTGCTCATATAAATAGACATAGCTAGCTCCTCCCTTTGATCACAACTTTGAAAGAGAAAAGTAAAGAATTTTAGTATAGTGATAATATAACATATCTTCTATATATCATCATGTCAAGAATAGATCCTTTGATAGTTGGTGGTGTGATAGGTGATGTATTAGATCCATTCACAAGATCAGTTGACCTTAGGGTAGTTTACAATGATAGGGAAGTCAACAATGCATGTGCCATGAAACCTTCTCAAAATGTTACACAACCTAGGGTTCATATTGGAGGGGATGATCTTCGCAATTTTTACACTCTGGTACATCAAATTCGTTCTGTTCTATTTTATGTGCCACTATTGCTATTCAGATTGTTTATGTTGCTTGAGTCCTTGACATTCTGGCCTCACAATTTATTTAACTATCTTTTAAATATTCTAAATTATTAACTACAGTCACTTATAGTAGTTTTTTGTAGTTTCCAAAAATTCAAATTTTACTTCAAAACTTTAAGAATTTATATTTGACCTAATATTGCAAATCTCACCCTATAACGGTGGTGTTTAGTTTAAATTTCTTTATATTTCTTAATGTGAAATTTATTTAATAAGATTTTGTGCTCTTTTTTCCCCCAAGGTTATGGTGGATCCTGATGCTCCAAGCCCAAGCAACCCTAACCTTAGAGAGTATCTACACTGGTTAGTCGAGTTTAACAAGTTCAACATATATAACCCTTCTTGTAGTTTTTATTTTCAAGTGAGATGTTTTAAGAGAAGTAACCCAATTGGTCTAACATAAAATCATATTGTCACTCGAATTATAATTCATGGTGTGTACTGAAAACCCTAGATATCTTGTTACGCATGCAAGTGAGACATATACTTCAGATTTTTTACTCAAAATATTAACTTCAGTCTCAACGCAGATCTAATAACATATGTTATAGAGGATACTGCTCTTATTAAAAGAAAAAGATACACAAAATCATCACAAATTCATGCATTGTTATATATTTTGTGATTGAAGAATGAAAATATCACAAATGCGTCACAAATTTATTCACTATCACTATATATCTATTCCCCCTCCCTCCCCCCTCCCTGCTCCCCTTTTTATCTAACACTTTCTTTATTAAATATTTGTAGGTTGGTCACAGATATCCCAGCAACTACAGATACAAGCTTTGGTCAATCCTCCTATATTACTTATCATTCTGCATAATTAGTTTGTCACTTAAAACCTCCCAACTCTCTCCTGACCCCGCCTTAAAAAAACAAACCAAGAAAATAAACCAATCATTAGGCTATATAGGTTTTGGATTAATCAACATTCTTAGGTAGAGTTTTATGTTATATGCATTCACGCTGTAAAGAATATTTGAACAATTAGGTTATTTATAATATAATAATATTAATTAATAACCTAATAAAAATGGTACTCTAATTTACTATTAGAGGTAACATATATACACTTATTATAACGTAAATTTTATTTACAGTGTCAGTGCATGTATAACTAAAATCATTTTACTTGTTTTTTGCTGAATTGTAGGAAATGAAGTTCTATGCTACGAGAGTCCACAACCATCATTGGGAATTCATCGCTTTGTTTTCGTGTTGTTTCGACAATTGGGTCGCGAAACTGTGTATGCTCCAGGTTGGCGACAGAATTTCAATACAAGAGACTTTGCAGAACTTTACAATCTTGGTTTGCCTGTAGCTGCTGTTTACTTCAATTGCCATAGGGAGAGCGGTACTGGTGGCCGCCGCACATAATAAAAAATATATATATATATATAACCATCCAAACACCCTTCTTCAGCATCAACCATCTTTGTAATATACTATATTTCCCTATGTATGCCTTAAAATTTTCTACTTCAAGCATGTAAAATAAATAAATCCTTATGTTTTTGTGTGCAAGTTTTTAATTCTCAAGTTCAGTAAGCTCTTTCGGGTTTTCCAAAAGGAAAATCTCTTTCATGTAAACATGTAAGTTGCTTATTTTACCTAAAGATTATGTTTCTAGATATCACCCTGGTTTCAAAGTATTTATGTTATTATGTTGTCAATTATTTGTTTGTATATAGCCTGATATCACTCTCAGTATATGGTTATATTTCCAATTTCTTAATAATTTTGATGGATATTAACCTGTAAATTCCTCAGAGAAACCGGTTAAGTTAAACTAACAAAAATGGGTACATATGTTTAACCGAGGCCAGGGTATTGTTAGCGAAAAAAGAATTAAGTGTGACGACCCAAAGGGTTATCACTTGTTTTCTCAATCATTTCGAGCTTCTGAGGCCTTGAAAACCTCATTTATAATTGTCTCGATTTTCGTACGTAGTCCGAGCGCGAAGCCAAATTTTTTTAATGTTGAAATATATGAATTACGTAAAAAATTTGAAGAATTTTGATATTACTATTGATATGGTTGATTTTGGTCAAAATTATTGGTAAAATGACCCGGTCTGTGATTTGACGGTCTCAAAAAATCTGTAGAAAAATATGGAACTCGGGCGTATGCCTGGAATCGAAATCCGAGGTCTATAACCTCGCTAAAAGAATTTTTCTGTTAAATTGATTTCTGAAAATGTTTAAGCATAATGAAACTGAAATTTGATTAAAAAGTAATGGTATCGGCTCGTATTTTGGTTCCGACGCCCGGTACAAGTCATATATATTGGTTAAGCGCTTCCCTGTAAAGTTTGGTTGAAAACGGATGTCGTTTGACGTGTTTCGACCTTAAATTGAAAATTTGGAAGTTTATAAAAATTTGAAAGATTCTTGAGTTTTAAAGCTCAATTCGTTGATTTTGATGTTATTTTGGCGATTTGATCGCGCGAGCAAGTTCATATGACATTTTTAAGTTAGTGTACATATTTGGTTTGGAGCCTCGAAGGCTCGGGTAAATTTAGGATAGTCCACAAGTTCAATTTTTTCGTGTTACGAAGTTGCTGTCAGGTCTGACCTGCAGGCTTCGCAAATGCAAAGAATGCATCGCAAATGCGATGCCTGCCCAATTCCCTCAGGCCTCGCAAATGCGAAGACATGTTCGCAAATTCGAACACCTCCTCTTTAGCCCAGTGTTCGCAAATGCGAAGTGAAGCTGAACAGCACATCTTCGCAAATGTGAAGATTTGTTCGCAAATGTGAACCCCGCCAGTTCTGGTCTAACTTCGCAAATGCGAAGTTTGTTCGCAATTCCCACGCTTAGTCGCATATGCGAACACAGAGACCTGTAAATCACGATTTTCAGTTTTATTTTTCACATTTTCACAACCCAAAACATCCATTGGTGATTTTTCACGAACTCCTTCTTCTCCAAATCATTGGTAAGTCAACTTTTACTCTAATTCTTCAAACATTAACATCATCTATCATATTTTCGTCTTAAATTCAAGGGTTTTCATGGAAAATGGAAGTTTTGGGTAGAACTTAGGTTTTCACAAAAATGGGATTTTGACATCAATTTGAGGTCTGATTTTAGAACAAATTATATATTTGAACACGTGAAAAAATGGGTGAATTTATTTTGGTTCGAACCTCATGTTTCCGGGCAAAATATTGTAAAAATTATATTTAGCCATTTTAACTAGTTTGTTAAGTAGTATTGATAATATTAAATCAATTGTATATAGATACGATTAAATTAAAGCCAAATTCGAAAGGAAATGGTATTGCTAAGGATTGAATTGACCGTAGACCTTCGAGGTAAGTGTTTGATCTATCATAGCTTGAGGGAATAAGAGTTGAGATTATGTGTTAGTTGTTATGTGTGGAGTCCGATGTATAGGCATGGTGTCAAGTATCTATACATTGGCGGTCGAGCATGACCGTGAGTCTTTAACGGATTAAAAATTGTGATAATTTTATGTGATGGTATAAATGAAATTATTATTGGTTTCACACAGGTAATATAACGGTTATTGGATTAAAGAATTATTGGATCCATGGAGGTCATATATATATATATATATATATATATATATATTGTTGATTGAAGAATTATTGTCTTTATACTGGTAACATATACATATAATAGAATGGGATCGTGTGGCACGCCGACCACAAAGTTATATTATTGTTGGCATTGGCCATAGATGTCGGTAGCCTATTATTAGATTGGGATCGGGTGGTATGCCTTCCACAAGATACAAAATGAAAATGAATCGAGACATGAAAGAGAATTTTTATTCCACTGTTCATATTATTTCTGATAAATTATATTTTTGGTTGCTACTCCAGAGCATGTTCTTTCCCTTATAAATGTTCAATAATGTTACCTGCTATTTTGTCGTATACGTATATATATTTTTAACTGCACAGGTTTATGTGGATGTATGGTCCTAGCCTTGTCACTACTTCACCGGGATAGGTCAGGCACTTACCACCACATGGGGTCGGTTGTATTGATGCTACACTCTGCGCTCATTTTGCACAGATACATGTTATGGACAGCAGCAGCGGCAGTAGTACGATTGTTGATATTTCGATCATCGAGACTTTGAGGAAGTCTTGCATGGCATCTGCAGGACCCGATGTCTCCTATATCTTTACCTTTTAGTCTGTTATCTCATGTATTTGAGATAAACATTTTATATTTCTTTCAGACAGTTATGTATATTACTCTTAGAAGTTCGTGAGTATTGTGACATCAGTTATTGGGTAGTGTATCATGTTTGAGTTTCTGTATCGTATCTTGTAAAAATTTTTAAGTTCTCCGCTAAAATTCATTTATTCCGTTGTAATTACAGAATTGTATTAAAAAAAGAGTTGTAACCAATGGAAATATAATTAAGAGTTGGCTTGCCTAGCTTCCATTAGTAGACGCCATCATGTCTCCCAATGGTGGGAAATCGGGGTCGCGACAAGTTGGTATCAGAGCTCTTGGTTGCACAGGTCTCTCAACTCACGAACAACCTTAGTAAGGTCTGAGGGGTCGGTACAGAGACGTCTGTATTTATCCCCCAGAGGCGACAGAGTTAGGAAAATTTCACCTTTATTCTTTCCTGTCACGCGACTTTGAACCCTCAAATGCTAATTGAATTTCTACTCTGTTCTTCCGCGGATGGCAAGAACACGCACTTCCTCATCCACTGACCAGCAGCCCGAGGCCCCAGTAGCAGCAAAGGCCGAGGTCAGACCGTCCTAGAGGCCGAGGTAGGGGCAGAGCTCAGCCTCGAGCAGCATCACTAGTGGCAGAACCTCAGGTTCATATCGAGGCGGAGATTCTAGCCCCAGCAGTTCCAGTAGGCCCAGCTCAGGTCCTAGGAGGGGTTATGTTCACCCTGGATCTTCAGGATGCTTTAGTTCGGATAGCAGGCTTTATGGACGGTATCACTAGAGCGAGTTTACTGCTAGTAGCACCAACCACTTCTCAGGCTGGATGAGGTAATCAGACTCCTGCTACGCGCACTCCGGAGCCAGTAATTCCCTAGGCTCGGGTTCCTGTGATTCAGCCAGCTGAGGCAATTCAACCTCGCATAGTGACTTAGGCTAGTGATGGTGCAGCTATGTCTGCTGATGCTTTATGGTGATTGGAAAGGTTTACCAAGCTATTCACTACCACATACAGTGGCACTCCTTCAGAGGATCCCCGGAACTTTCTGTATAGTTGCCACGAGGTTTTCCGTACTATGGGTATTGAGGAGACTAATGGTGTTGATTTTTCCACTTTTCGATTATCTGGATCCGTCAAGACTTGGTGGAGAGATTATTTTCCATCTAGACCAGCCAAGATCATCATCTTTGACTTGGGGCCAATTTGCATAATTGTTTTTGGAAAAGTTCCTTCCAGCAACTCAGAGGGAGGCTTTGCGCAGGCAATTTGAGCATCTTCATCAGGGTTCTATGTCTATCACACAGTACGAGACTAGGTTCATTGACCTAGCTCATCATGCAATTATCATACTTCCCACAGATAGAGAAAGGGTGAGAAGATTTATTGATGGCTTGAGTCAGCCAATTCGTTTGCAGATGGCTATGGGAGCAGGGACTGAAATCACTTTTTAGGAGGCGACTAATGCAGCCCGCCGGATCGAGATGGCTCTATCATAGGGAGGAGTTCATGGGTCAGATAAGAGTCCCCGTAATTCAGGCAGATTCAGTGGTACCTCGTCTGGAGGTCGAGATTCTCATGGTAGAGGCCATCCTCCTAGGCCTTATCAGTCAGCTCTTCAAGTTTCTCACGGTACTTCCAGTGGTCGTGATCCTCAGCCACACTATTCTGATCAGTAGCCTATCAGCATACCACCACTCCGTTATTCTCAGCAGCCAAGGGCTTATTACACATGTGGCGACCTTAGGCATATTGTCAGGTATTGCCCTCGAGCTTCTAATATCTCTTAATAGTAGGGTCCTCACCTCATGATCCAGGCAACAAGCGATCCACAGCCCGCCCAACCAGCTAGAGGTAGAGGTAGGGACCATGGAGGTGGAGGTAGGGACCATAGAGGTGGAGCTCGGACCGGCAGAGGCAGGGGACAACCAGTGATTAATCGTCCTAGAGATACAGTTTAGGGAGGAAGGGCCCATCCCCGATATTATGCACTTCTTGCCAGACTAGAGGCTAATTCCTCAGATGTTGTTATTACAAGTATTATTTTGGTTTGTGATAGAGAGGCATCAGCATTATTTGACCCTGGGTCTTCATATTCGTACGTGTCTTCCTATTTTACACCGTACTTGGTTCAGCCTAGTGATACACTGGGTGTTCCTGTTCATGTGTCTACACTAGTATGTGATTTTATTGTGGTTGATCGAGTTAATCGGTCATGTATCGTGGTGATTGAGGGTCTAGAAACCCGTGCTGGTTATTGCTCTTAAATATGGTGGACTTCGATATTATATTAGGTATGGACTCGTTATCTCCATATCATGCTATCTTGGATTTCCATGCCAAGACTGTGACCTTAGCTCTGCCGAATTTGACTCGTATAGAGTGAAAAGGAATTTTTGGTCATACTAGACGCAGTGTTATTTCTTATGTTAAGGATCGGCGTGTGGTTGAAAAAGAGTGTTTGGCTTATTTAGCCTATGTCCGTGATTCCAGTGCTGAGGTTCTTTCTATTGACTCTGTGCCCGTGGTCCACAAATTTCTTGAAGTGTTTCCTTCGAACCTGCCGGGTATGCCACCCGATAGGGATATTGATTTTTGCATTGACTTGGCTCCAAGCACTAGGCCCATTTCTATTCCCCCTTATTGCATGGCTCCGCCAGAGTTAAAGGAATTGAAGGAGCAGTTGCAAGATTTACTTAAAAAGGGTTTTATTAGACCCAGTGTTTCGCCGTGGGGTGCACCGGTATTATTTGTAAAGAATAAAGATGGTTCGATGAGAATGTGCATTGATTATCGGTAGTTGAACAAGGTGACTATCAAAAATAAATATACACTCCCGCGAATTGATAATTTATTTGATTAATCGAGTGTTCTGGCCTTATTTAGACTTGTTTGTAATAGTATTCATTGATGACATATTAATATACTCTTGCAGTCGGGAGGAGCATGCGCAACATCTCAGAGTAGCTCTGCAGACTCTGAAAAATAGTCAGCTATATGCAAAATTTTCAAAGTGTGAATTTTGGCTAAGTTCAGTTGCATTCCTGGGTCATATTGTGACGGTAGCAGGTATTCAGGTTGATCTAAAGAAGATTGAGGCATTCAAGAACTAGCGTAGACCGACATCAGCCACAGAGATTCAGAGTTTTTTGGGATTAGCGGGTTATTATCGGTGATTCATGGATGGGTTTTCATCTATTGCAACTCCAATGACCAGATTGACGCAAAAAGGTGTTCAGTTCGAATGGTCAGATGAATATGAAGCGAGCTTTCTGAAGCTCAAGACAGCCTTGACCACAGCACTGTTATTGGTTTTACCCATTGGTACGGGACCTTATACTATTTATTGTGATGCTTCCCGTATTGGGCTTGGTGCAGTGTTGATGCAGGATGGCAATGTTATTGCCTATGCTTCAAGGCAATTGAAGATTCATGAAAAGAACTATCCAGTTTATGATCTGGAATTGGCGGCGATTGTTCACGCATTGAAGATCTGGAGACATTATTTGTATGGAGTGTCATGTGAAGTATACACCGATTATAAGTGTCTTCAATATCTGTTTAAACAAAAGGAGTTGAATTTGAGGCAGAGAAGGTGGCAAGAATTGCTGAAAGGAAAGAAAACATGGTGGCCGACGCTTTGAGTAAGAAGTCACCAGTATGGGCAGTCTTGCTTATATTTCAGCCAATCAGATGCCTCTTGCTTTGGATGTTCAGTCCTTAACCAACCGATTTATGAGGTTGGATATTTCTGAGCGTAGTCGAGTACTAGCTTGCACGGTCGACCGCTCTTCATTATTGGAGCGTATCCGCGATCGGCAATTTGATGATCCTCATTTATGTGTCCTTAAAGACACGGTTCAGCGACGAGGTGCCAAGCATGTCACCTTAGATGCTGATAGAGCTTTGAGATTACAAGGGCGAATTTGTGTGTCGAATGTTGATGGACTTCGAGAATTGATTTTAGAGGAAGCTCACAGTCCGCGTTATTCTATTCATCCAGGCGCAGCAAAGATGTATCAGGATTTGAGGCAACATTATTGGTGGCGTAGAATGAAAAAGGATATGGTGGCATATGTGTCACGGTGTTTGAATTGTCAACAGGTTAAATATGAGAATCAGAGACCTGGTGGTTTATTTCAGAGAATTGAGCTTCCTGAATGGAAGTGGGAGCGGATCACTATGGACTTCATTTCTGGTCTTCCGATAACTCGAGAGAAGTTTGTTACTATTTGGGTTATTGTTGATAGGCTGACCAAGTCAGCTCATTTTATTCCGGTTGCCACTACCTATACATCCGAGAGATTAGGTGGGATTTATATCAGGGAGATTGTTCGCCTTTATGGTGTGCCTATATCTATCATTTCAGATCGAGGTACGCAGTTTACCTCGCATTTTTGGAAGGAGGTTCAACGAGAGTTGGGCACCCAAGTCCAGCTATGTACAGTCTTTCATCCCCAGACAGACGGTCCATCCGAGAGGACTATTCAGATATTGGAGGATATGCTTCTAGCGTGTGTTATTGATTTTGGAGGTTCGTGGGATCAATTGTTGCCTTTGGCAGAATTTTTTTATAATAATAGCTATCAATCGAGCATTCCGATGGCTCCTTATGAAGCTTTGTATAGTATGCGGTGTCGTTCTCCGGTTGGATAGTTTGAATCGGGAGAAGCTCAGTTGTTGGGTACGGATCTAGTTCAGGAGGCCCTTAGATAAGGTAAAGATCATTAAAGATAGGCTTCGTACAGCTCAGTCCAGGCAGAAGGGCTATGTAGATCGCAAGTTTCAAGATATAGCATTCGTGGTTGGAGAGCGAGTATTGCTCCGAGTGTCGCCTATGAAGAGCGTGATGATATTTGGAAAGAAGTGCAAACTTATCCCTAGGTTCATTGGTCCATTTGAGATTCTTTATCGCGCGGGAGGTGGCTTATAAGCTTGCCTTTCCACCTAGCTTGTCAGCTGTGCATCCAGTATTTCATGTATCCATGCTCCCAAAGTATCACGCTGATCCATCGCACGTGTTAGATTTCAGCACTGTCCAATTGGACAAGGATCTATCTTATGAGGAGGAGTCAGTAGCTATTCTAGATCGGCAGGTTCGACAGTTGAGGTCATAGAGTTTTCATTCTGTGCGAGTTCAGTGGAGAAGCCAGCATCCTGAGGCATCGACCTGGGAGTCCGAGTCTGACATGCGCAGCAGATATCCTCATCTATTTCCTCACTCAGGTACTTCTTTCTTTTGTCCATTCGAGGACGAGCGGTTGTTTTAGAAGTGGAGAATGTGACGATCCAAAGGGTCATCACTTGTTTTCTCAATCCTTTCGAGCTTCTGAGGCCTTGAAAACCTCATTTATAGTTGCCTCATTTTGCGTGCGCAATCTGGGCGCTAAGCCGGAAAATTTTTATGTTGAAATATATGAATTATGTGAAAAATTCGAAGAATTTTGATATTAATATTTATATAGTTGCCTTTAGTCAATATTTTTGGTAAACGGACCGGGACCTGTGATTTGACGGTCTCAGAAAATCCGTAGAAAAATATGGAACTCGGGCGTAATCGAAATCCGAGGTCTATAACCCCGGTAAAAGAATTTTTTTGTTAAATTATTTTCTGAAAATGTTTAAGGAAAATAAAACTGAAATTTGATTAAAAAGTAATGGTATCGGGCTCGTATTTTGGTTCCGATGCTTTGTACAAGTCATATATATTGGTTAAGCGATTCCGGTAAAGTTTGGTTAATAATGGATGTCGTTTGACGTGTTTCGACCTTAAATTGGAAATTTGGAAGTTTATGAAAATTTGAAAGATTCTTGAGTTGAAAGGCTCAATTCGTTGATTTTGATGTTATTTTGGCGATTTGATCATGCGAGCAAGTTCGTATGATGTTTTTAAGTCAGTATACATATTTGGTTTGGAGCCCCGAGGGCTCGAGTGAATTTTGGATAGGCCACGAGTTCAATTTTTTATGTTAGGAAGTTGATGTCAGGTCCTGCATGCTTCGCAAATTTCAAAGAATACATCGCAAATGCGATGCCTGCCCAATTCCCTCAGGCCTCGCAAATGCGAAGAAATGTTCGCAAATGCGAACACCTCCCCTTTAGCCTATTGTTCACAAATGCAAATAAAAAGCGTGCAAATGCGAAGTGAAGCTGGGCAGCCCATCTTCGCAAATGCGAACCCCCCAGTTCTGGCCTAACTTCGCAAATGCGAACACAGAGACCTGTAAATCACGATTTCCAGCTTCATTTTTCACATTTTCACAACCCAAAATATCCATTGGCTATTTTTCACGAACTCCCTCTTCTCCAAATTATTGGTAAGTCAACTTTTACTCAATTTCTTCAAACTTTAACATCATCTATCATATTTTCGTCTTAAACTCAAGGCTTTTCATAGGAAAAATGGGGGTTTTGGGTAGAACTTAGGTTTTCAAAAAAATTGGGATTTTGACATCAATTTGAGGTCTTATTTTAGAATAAATTATATATTTGAACTCGTGGAAGGATGGGTGAATTTATTTTGGTTCGAACCTCATGTTTCGACCATGTGGGCCCGGAGTCAATTTTCAATATGTCGGACAGAATGTTGAAATAATTATATTTAGCCAACTTAATGAGTTTGTTAAGTAGTATTGATAATATTAAATTAATTATGTATAGATACGATTGAATTGGAGCAATATTCGAAAGGAAAGGGTATTGCTAAGGATTGAATTGACCGTAGACCTTTGAGGTAAGTGTTTGATCTATCCTAGATTGAGGGAATGTGAGTTGAGATTATGTGCTAATTGTTATGTGTGGATTCCGATGTATAGGCATGGTGACAAGTATTTATACGTTGGGGGTCGAGCATGACCGTGAGTCTTTAACGGATTAAAAATTGTGATAACTTTATGTGATAGTATAAAAGGAATTATTATTGGTTTCACACCGGTAATATAAAGGATATTGGATTAAAGAATTATTGCTTCTATGCCGGTAATATATATATATATATATATATATATATATATATATATATATATATATATATATATATATATATATATGTTATTGATTGAAGAATTATTAGTTTTATACTGGTAACATATACATATAATAGAATGGGATCGTGTGGCACGCCGACCACTTATATTTTAAGAAATGGGATCGTGTAGTACAGTGACCACAAAGTTATATGATTGTTGGCATTGACCATAGAAGCTGGTAGCCTATTATCAGATTGGGAGCGAGTAGTACGCCTACCACACGATACGAAACGACATGAAAGTGAATTTTATTCCACTGTTTCATACTCCCTCCGTTTCAATTTATGTGAACCTATTTCCTTTTTAGTCCATGCCAAAAAGAAGGACTCCTTTCCTTATTTGGAAACAATTTACCTTTATGCAATGATTTATAGCCACACAAAATAAAGGTGCCCCATTTTACACCACAAGATCAAAAGTCTTCTCTCTTTTCTTAAACTCCGTGCCCAGTCAAATGGGTTCACATAAATTGAAACGGAGGGAGTATTATTTTTGATAAATTATATTTTTGGTTGCTACTCCAGAGCATGTTCTTTCCCTTATAAATGTTCAATAATGTTTCCTGCTATTTTATCGTATATGTATATATATTTTTAACTACACAAGTTTATGTGGGTGTCTGGTCCTAGCATTGTCACTATTTCGCCGGGATAAGCCAGACACTTACCAGCACATGGGGTCGGTTGTGCTGATGCAACACTCTGCGTTTGCGCTCTTTTTGCGCAGATACAGGTTATGGACAACAGCAGCGGCAGTAGTACAATTGTTGATATTCCGACCACCGAGACTTCGAGGTAGTTTTGCATGGCGTCCGTAGGACCCGATATCTCCTCTATCTTTACTTTTTAGTCTGTTATATCATGTATTCGAGATAAACAGTTTATATTTCTTTCAGAAGATTATGTTTATTATTTTTAGAAGTTCGTGAGTATTGTGACATTAGTTCTTGGGTAGTGTATCATGTTTGAGTTTCTGTATCGTATCTTGTAAAATTTGTTAAGTTCTCCGCTAAAATTCATTTATTCCGCTGTAATTACAGAATTTTATTAAATGTTTTAAAAAAGATAGTTGTAACCAATGGAAATGTAATTAAGAGTTGGCTTGCCTAGCTTCCATTAATAGGTGCCAGCATGGCTCCCGATGGTGGGAAATCCGGGTCGTGACATTAAGAAAAGATAAAAATCTTTAAATAGTTGGAAAGAAGAGATGAACAGTGATAGATATATATATATATATATATATATATATATATATATATATATATATATATATATATATATATATATATATATATATATATATATATATATATATATAATAAAGCTTGATTGTTATTAATTAAGTCGTGAAATCTTACTAAAAGTTTAGCAGCAATATCGACACTTTGTTTGATATATAATTGGTATCTACTATTGGTTAACATATGATATATTATAATTGTATTAGTTTCAATATAAGATTTGATGTTACCTATTAGTAAGCCTTGTTCATTGCTTCCTTCATTGTCTTCTGCTCTCTCTCATTAAATAACTTCATTGTGATTGCTAGTTATTATTGAAATACAGTCTAATCTATCTTTAACAACATCTTTACATAATATTCATTTATTATAAAAGTTAGATTTTTGGAATCGATTATGATATTATATTTATCTCCGTATAATAGTTTTTTACCTATAAAATTAACATTCATCTTTATAGCAGTATACTTTTTGTAAAACTATCCCTCCATAACTTTCATGTAGAATCTCTAATAAGATCACCAATAATAAATTTAAACATTTTGACCTCAATGTACTGCTACTTTGGCCGAGTTAGAACATTCAACTTTTAACCTCTTAGATTACCTTCAAGATATATTAGGTATCCTTTTGCTAAAAGTTCGGACATAAATCTACGGTAATTCAAGTGTTATGTTGCTCTAAGAGACTAGAATCTATGAAATACGCTACAATTATGAATTTCTTTCATCAATTCTGAAATAATTTAATTTTCTAATAGCCTTAAAATGTATGCTTTTGAGTTTAAATCTTGATAGATTTGATTTAGTTACGAATTTATTAAGAATGTGTTAGTTTTTTTAATACTTAATTAGTAAAATTTAGTTATCTTTTGAGTATTTAGATTTGAATAATTTTTTTATCTTTTATATGTAACATTAATAAATTAATTATTGGATAATTTTGTTTAGAACACCCAAAATATATTAAAACATCAAGTATTGTTATATGTATATAACAATAGTTCACTATAAAGCCAAAAAATATGGGAAAAAACTGTAAAAGCACTATTTAACCTATCCAACTTCAAATACCATAATTGAGCCTAAAAAGCAGTATTTAAAGATTCTCAATAATTAAGGGGCCTTTTGTATGTTCGATATACGATTGCGAAGATGAAGCTAATAAAAATCCAGAATTTATGGCCCTTAATCGAATTGGAAAAATCCAATCATTTAAAATTAATGACAAAAAAACAATGAACATTGTCAATTTTCCTCGGCAAGGATCTCCAAGTTCGTCTTATCTTACATAACAAAATTATTTACTTGAAACGACTCGACTAGTTGTTTTGAGTATTTGCACTTCGCTCGGTAGTTTGAGGGCATGAGTAGCTCCGTATGATATAGTATGACTTGTGTGTATCGTCGATTTTGATTTTTGGGTGATTCAGAATTATTTCGGGAGAATGGTTCTCAACTACGAAGTATTAAGTTGGAAGAGTTGACCAAGTTGGGTATATAATCACGGGGAGTTTTGATTGTTCAGTTAGGTCTGGATGGTGATTCTGGACTTGGGCGTATGTCCGAATTTGTATTTAGATATTTCAAGAAGGTTTTGGCACTCATTGGCGAAAGATGGAAATTTGAAGGTTTGGAATGTTCATAAATTTGACTAGGTTTAACTTCGATGTTATCGAGTTCGAATATTTTTCAGGGAGTTTGAATAGGTTCGATATGTCATTTGAAACTTGTATGCAAAATTTGGGTTCACTCCGGATTGGTTAGGCTTGAATCAGACGCTTGGTTCGAATTTTAAAGTTTATGAACTTAAGAGATTGATCTTGATCGAAGATTCGTGATTTTGATGTTGTTACGCGTCATTTGAGGCCTCGAGTTGGTCCACGTTATGTTATGGGACTTGGTGGCATATTCCGATGGGATTCCGAGGAGCTCGGGTGAGTTTCAAGGTGGTTTTGGACCATTTTACAGGCCATTCTTAGTTGCTGATTTTTGGCTACATGGATGTACATTGGGATCGCGTGGATTTGGTCATGATCGCAAAGATTAAAATAGGAAAAATGGACTTGTGAATCGCGATTGCATAGAATTTTTTTTTTTTGCTACACTGACCGGATTTTGGAAACTTATACCTTGCAATATATAAGGAATTTGGAGATGATCCAAAAATAAAAGTTGTACCTCTTTGTATTTAGTTTTTAGAAAATAAAACCGTTCGTCATTTGATGTTTTGTACCAAAATCTATGGCTAATACACTACAGGTTGTCTGAGAAGAGTTGGGAAGAGTTAAATGGAAGTTTATTCATTTAGAACTCATTTTTTATTATATTTCTTGAATCTATCTTCATTTTTGGCATTGATTGAGGATTTCAAGAGAGAAACTGAGAGTTTTTGTCTAAATTTTTATAGAGTAAATTTTTGAGTTTTGAACATCGATTCAGAGTCGGATTTGAGTAAAATTAGTATGGTTGGACTCGTAATAGAATGTGCTGTCAAATTTTTAAAATTTTTTCGGGCTTCAAGGTGCAGCCCTGGGTTTGAATTTTTGGTTTACTTTTAGTAAAAGTGTAAAGATTCGACCTTTATTATTTGGAATTACTTCCTTAGGTGTTATTTGATATGTTTGAGTTACTTTTGGCTATTTTGAGTCTTTTGGAGGTCGGTACTTGCAGGATGACATTTTTGGTGAATCTTTTGGCTTGCTTGATATTGGATTTGTCTTGTATGAGGTAAGTAACACTTCTAAAATTGTGTTGAGGTTACGAACCCGTAAATATACGTTACTGTGTTTGGTGTTGAGATGAAGCATGTGCTAGGTAACGGGCGTGTGTGCGTGCATTATGTGAATTGTGAGTCAGTTAATTCAGTGGTACTGTGTAGTTACCTAATCTTATCTATTACCAAGAAATTTCTGTGTAATTGAGTCGTGATCCATGTTTGAAACCATGTCTAGGCTACATGTTTATCTTGTTGGGATCCACTGAGGTTATTTCTGTTATTGAGTTATTTGCTTACATTGCAATTTCACACTCAGTCATACGCATTCATTTGCATATCCTATCTCAATCTCTGTTACCACTTATTGATATGTCATATCATCATTTTTGTGCTGATTTTTTATGACATTGTGAGCCCAACAGATTGGAGATATTGTTGACTGAGTGAGACCGATGGACTAATTATGAGGATATTGATGGGATCGAGAAGTACGCCACAATGAGTATTATTGTTTTATGAAAGGAGCGGGTTACACGCCATAGAATATGTTATTGATTTACGCCATGATTTGTTTATTATAGCGCTTGGTCTGGAATTGGCCTTCTAGAGTCTGCACATCCACAATGAGTGCAGGTACCTATTAAGTATGAATACGAGTGCAAGTGCGAGTGCCGAGCACGAGTGTCGAGAGCATATGCAGAGTGATTGAGAGGATTGAGTGTGTGTGAGGACTGAGTGATTCTAAGGAATGCGTGACTAGGAGGACTGAGTGAATTGATACTCTGAAAGAATGCACATGGCTTAACCGTGTTATATTGCATTCGACATGCACAGTTGACATACATGCATAGAGATGCATTTTCCCTCATGATGTACAGTATCATGTCATTCCTCGTTTCTCACACACATTGACATGTAGGCATAGATATGTACTTTCCTCATGTCATTTGATAATGAAACACTTACCTGTTCAAAAGTTTTGGAAAAAATCACGGTTTTACAAACTTACTCATATTTTGGTATTTCCGGTAAAAGATTTGGGTTTTACTGTTATACTTAAAAAGCCTGCCTATTTTTCCGAAACTCTAAATGAGCTAAGCACTATAGCTCTTAATTACTTCTTTTAACACTTTTACTATGTTGTTATGAACTGTTGTTGGCTATTGGTGTTGGACTCCAACCTTTGTTCCAGCTCGTCACTACTTTCAACCGAAGGTTAGGTTTGTTACTTATCCAATACACGGTATCAGTTCTACTCATACTGTACTTCTGCACCATACATGCAGATGTTGGATGTTGATGTTGCTGAGTACAACGTGAGTTGGATCGAAAGATGTTCTTGCGTTCTAGTTATGGCTATCACTTGTCCTTGGTAGTATTAAATTCAAATTCTACTTAAATTTCAAGCAGATATTGTAGTTATTTCAGTTCAATATTGTAAAAATCTAAATTTTAGAAGCTCATGATTTGTATTACCAGTCATTGAAAAATTCTTTGTGTAAAAGCAGTTCTATCATCATTTATTCTCTTAATAAATCTCATTAAATTGGATGGTTGTTAGTTGGGTTACCTAACGGGTTGAGTTAGGTGCCATCACGACTAGTTGGATTTTTGGGTCGTGATATTACCACGCTAAGGAGTTAAAAAAATACAACTCAATTTCAATTACGGTACTTGTAAACCTAACTAATTAATCAAAAACTAAAGTTAACATGTAGAAAATACTCATAATCTAGACAAGGATTCCAAAAATTAGATATGAGTTTGTAGTGAGAATACTTACATGAATACACACATACCTGGCGAATAAGACTTGAGAAATTATTGTGCTTGAAATACCTACGTAGCAAAGTAATTGATCAAAACACATGAGAATCGCCCCGTGAGAAACGAGAGAGCGGAAGATTAAAAAGTTAGGAAAGAAACTGTTACACCTAAATACTCCCTCCGTTTCAATTTATGTGAACTTATTTCCTTTTTAGTCAAAAAGAATGACCTCTTTCCTTATTTGGAAACAAAGTCACACAAAATAAAGGTGCCTCATTTTACACTACAAGATCAAAAGTCTTCTCTCTTTTCTTAAACTCCGTGCCCAGTCAAATGGGTTCACATAAATTGAAACGGACGGAGTATCAATTATGATATTAGTGCAAATCTAATTGTATCCATTTAATCCAGTTAATTGCAGGAAATTGAAGTCTTTTTGGTAAGGACATCAGAGGGGATACAAAATCAAATGCAGCAAAAACAATGTTAAATCAAAGAATGTCAAGACCATAAAAAAAGAAAACAAAATCAAGTACAGACACTAAAGGAAGTCAGAACAATGTTAAATAACCTCGAAGTTATCAAAAAAGGAAACAAATCAAGTGCGGCCGCTAAAGGAAGTTAGGTCCTACTTCAAGGATTGATTTGGAATCTGAAGATACTGAAGATTAATCGATCAAATCAAGCACAAATCACTCCCTTGATTATTGATATGAAAATGAAGGATATAAACGAATCCAGCCCATCTTTTGTGCAGGATTCAGAGGCATCCCTTGTCAAATCTCTTAGAATATTTTGTGCCTCAATCAAGGGTCAATGTGCAATGGCTACTCAAAACTTTCCTATTAGAAGATTGGCATACTCAAAAATGCACTACATCATCTGCTTCTAAGTCTTTCTTGTTTTTCAGTGCAAACACTATATTTTTGCGTCTACAAGTACCACAAAAGATAGGCAGAGTTACAACACAAAACGAGCGTTGTGTTAATATTGGAAAGAGTTACCGTTAATGTATATCGTTGGTGGTGAACGTACTAAAATCATCAATGCTGTAAATATTCATCAAATATCTAAGAGAACCCTTCTGACCTAGCATAAATGGATATAGGTACCACACCGATACAAAATCAGCATAAAAACTACTGCGTCTTCTTTACCTTCCTATTCATTTAGTTTATCTCTACTGAAATCAATCACTGCCCAAAGTCTAGTCCTAAACTCATACTTAGTCAACTAAGATTTTTAAATCGCCTCCTGTAGTTTAATAAACAAGTTGAAGAATACAAGGGCACTGATCAATTACTTGCATGTAATGGAAATATTGTTCACTTATAAGCAAAAATAAACAATAATTAGTGACAGACAAAATTTGCCGGTATATAGCAAAATTCGTTGATTTCATAGCGAATTAGTGTCGAACTACGAGAAATTTATTAGTTACGAGTTATTTAACGATGAATTTCCAAGCGAATTCTTGTTTTTTTAGTAGTTTTAACCATGTGACACATAATTGGTACAATTCTTCTCCCTTCTTCTCACA
This sequence comes from Nicotiana noctiflora, assembly GCA_032618575.1. Taxonomy (NCBI): domain Eukaryota; kingdom Viridiplantae; phylum Streptophyta; class Magnoliopsida; order Solanales; family Solanaceae; genus Nicotiana; species Nicotiana noctiflora. The sequence goes on from JASVEL010013593.1 coordinate 51,022, forward strand.
AAATGTTCACATTAAATAGTACTCTACATGTACCATCCGTTACTAAAGCTTTGCGCTCTCTCCAAGATTTCTCAGTACTTGCCTAATCAGGGCTTTAGTAAATACAAAAAAAAATGAAGAAAAAAAAAAGCGTAATACCCACACTATTTCTTGATTTTGTGTGTGTCATCTTTGTACAGGGACCATGCTAATCTTCTTTGTATCATTCTAATTTTATCGGATGTCCCCGACAAGCATAATACTCACACATTACAACTAAAAATGGTCATAACGGCCCCTCAAAAAAAAAAAAAATTTGTCGCAAAACCTTTACCAGGAATTGCTTAGTTGCTATAGTATCCAGTATCGCTAAAAGTTTTAGTGAATATTATTTTGACGAGATATTGGATTATCACATGACTGCAAAATACAAGTGGTTCATAGTGTAGTCAATGTAGAACATTGACTGCTGGATTCCTAAAAAATATGCAAAGTTGCAATGGGTAATCCATTGTAAAGTATGATAACAATATTTTCGTTGGTTGGTTTCACTATTAAAGTAAAAGTTTCGAATGAGAATTTTCTGTTTCTCTTGTGAAGAATGCTACGTCAATATGGTCCATAATATGATATTTTCAAACCTCTATATTCTTAGATTATTAGGAAGGTCACTTAAGAAAAAAACTATATAAGTATGTTTTCATAGTAAGTGAGATCAGTAATACGAAGAATAAGGTACCTGCTATAACTAGTTAAAATACATTAAGGTATATATATCTATATATATATATATATATATATATACCAGTTTTTGAGCACGCACATTGTGTGTATACCCATAATTAGTGTATAAACTTTATAAAACTAAAATATTATTGTTAAAATATTTTTGAGTTATAAAATGAAAATTAAAGTTCTAGAACCAATAAAGTAGATCCATGATCCATCATGTGTTACACGTTATTTATTGTTAGTACCTGGATCATCTTGTTTTCGAATTTCTTTCATCTTAGTCGTGCTATATTAATCTCCATGTATGTGTTGGCTCGGAAATGTTGACAAAATTGAAGGTGTTTGTTCTTATACATAGTCGGCAAACAAAAAGATAAAAGAAAAAATACACACACACACCACATAGAAATACAATGCGTCACTTAAAAACAAATCTTTTTTGCCAGAGTAATTACAGAGAAGAGACAAAACGTTTGCAAATTATAAATTAAATCAGAAAAATTACCCGGGGGGAGGGGGGAGAAAACCATACAGTATCTAAAATAAATTGAATTTATATATTCAATTATATGTAACAAATTTACTTTCACATGATAAGTGATGACTGAATTTAAAAGTTGCTTGTTTATGGTTTGCATTTTAATCTGAACTTGTAAATTAATATGACGATCCAACCATACATAGATTTAACATGAGAATTAGGATGACGAATTATCTTAAAACAATAAGCACTACATTTTTCATATAAAAGAGACGAAATTAAAGAATCATGGATGTGGCCCTTTGTACTGCTAATATTCAACATAATGATGAGATTAATTGTAACATACTCCCTCCGTTTCAATTTATGTGAACCTATTTCCTTTTTAGTCTGTGCCAAAAAGAATGACCCTTTTCCTTATTTGGAAACAATTTACCTTTATGTAATGATTTATAGCCACACAAAATAAAGGTGCCTCATTCTACACCACAAGATCAAAAGTCTTCTCTCTTTTCTTAAACTCCGTACCCAGTCAAATGAGTTCATATAAATTGAAACGGGGGAGTAGTAGTCTCTTCAATTGCTCCTAATTTCACATTATATGGACTTAGACTTGTAATTTTTTAAATTGCCTTTACAAGTATTTGTTTAATATTTACTCTTTTGGACAAAAATATTGTACGAACAATGTGTTATTAAAGGGTAAATGCGTACTTTATCTTTCAATGGGTATTTTAGTAATTCAAGTTTAATATTTGGTGTTCCCGCTTATAATATATTGTAATGTAATAATAATTTTTCATAATAAGTGAGATTAGCTGCTACAACTAATTAAAATACGTTAAAGGGTTAAGAGGTCGTTTGATAGGATATATTAGGAAACATAATACATATATTATCTTTTGTATTAGTAATCCCTTTTTAGATAGTGTGTTTCAACTAATATATAATTAATATTTGTATTTGTTATACACCATATTGGGTATTATTGTCAAAAATCATGCCATAAGTGATACAATAATTTTTAATACATGAATAACCACTTAAAAAGATAGAATTACCCTTTTATAATCTTAATTTAGTACACCAAACTTAATAGTCAATAAGAAATAATCTCATTATAACTTATCCAATCATAACGAGTTTCAATATTACTAATCCAACATAACGATTCAGTATTATTCAATAGTTATTATTCTTATATATAAAAGTGTAAAAAAAAAAAAAATATTGGGCAAATAGTACATAAGAGTTATAGTGCTTACGAAAAGCATATATTCTTAACCAACTACCACACTTATCTTCTTTTTTTCCTATAAAGATTGCTTGTGTCGTACAAGAAAGATGTGAAAAATGTATATGCTCCAATTATTATAAGAATTTGGAGCTGACTTTTGAAGATAAAAACAAATTGACAAAATTTCTGAAAAGATGTAATTCCTAAAGAAAGAGCACTCACCAAATCTCTGTGGTTGCTCTAATCTCCGTACCAATCAGTCCATGGTCCACTGAAAGCATATATCCATTAAGGGCTGGTGAGTGAAAATGATAATTAATCATGCTTAAATTTGAAATGAATTTAGTTTAGATTTAGTTGGCATAAAATCATAATATAACTAATCTCTAGATTTGTTATCTCGAGATAATAGTAACTTTTTATCATTATAGAAGAGTGGGATGATATATATATATATATATATATATATATATATAGAAAAGAGAGCAACTAAATAAAGGAATTCAAATAATTAATCCCTACATAACAAGTCATTCGTTATTGTTCACTGCATAAAAATAAATCTTGCATAATTAGTCGGTGAATTAAACAATCCTTTAGTCGGTATGTGGTTGAAATGCCTCTACCTTTATTTAGAAGTTTCGATGTTCCTATTTTGTGAGTAGAGAATCTTTTATTAGGGACTATATTGTCTCTTCAATATGTCTAATTCATGCAAAACTAAATTAAATGGATCAGAATTTCAGATATCGAATAATAAAACTTAATGTGCCCTTGTATATTTTACTCTTCTGCAATTTGTAACCTTATCTTTGTCCCCAATAGAAAACATTAAAACGTTAGGAGTTAGCCCAAAATCATTCAAAGCTCAAGGTTTTACCTTATTTCGGAAAAACTACCCTCTATAACCCCTCAAAATTTTAATAGCCCAAGTTTTGTCCTACTTACAAAAGATGGCCCTTCGGCCGAAAAGTATTTTACATAGTAGCCAAAAGGAAAGAGTCATATAAGTTCCTGTAGCTTAGTGGATAGAGCACTTATCTTCTATGCTGAAGGTCGCAGGTTCAACCCCTACTTGACGCTATAGGAAAACTATTTTTTTTTGTAATGTATAAATATTGTATCCTAAGTTCGACGGTGTATCATTGATGTATATTGAGCCTATCTCGAGTGTGCTTGTGTATCTAAAGTGTATATATTTGTGTACCCTAAATATATTTTGTATAGTTACATCTATTTTGTATATTTTTTTTATAATGACAGTATATTTTGTTTAATTTTGTATAGTGACAATCTATTTTGTATATTTTAGTATATATTTTGTATAATGACAGTTTATTTTGTATATATTTTGTATAGTTACAGTCTATTGTATATAAATTTATAGTGACATTCTATTTAGTATATACTTTGTATAATGAAATTCTATTTAGTTTATTTATTGTATAATGATAATTTATTTTTGTATATGTTTGTATAGTGACCCTATCTCTTTTTTCAAACATGAGAAATTTATTTTTACACATGCGAGATTTATTTTTTACATGTAAAAGATCTAAAAAGGATATTTTCTTAATTTCAACATTATAAAAAGCGCCTAAACTCCTCCAAAAAACAAGTCAAGTCCCATTATTATATAGTACTACGATTAAAGTATAGAGGTGCGCATAATATTATCCTTTAGGTGGGGTACCTCTTCTATGTTTTTATTTTTAATTTTAAAAAGAAAAGATTTTGATATATATAATGTATAGCGAAAGTCTAATTTGTATATTTTTTGTATAGTGACAATCTATTGTATATAAATTATACACTGACAATTTTTTTTATATATTTTTGTATAGTGACAAATAACAATAAGAATATATTACTTTGAAGATGACCAATGCTTTGATTTAGCCAGTTAAGAATCAACAATAACAAAAATTATTTTGTTATTTTGAAATTTGTATGGCAAAATCAAAATTATGTTTATATCATGCTGCTCTTAATAACAAAAAAGATTGTAATATTATTACTAGCAATCCTAGAAAAAACAAAAATAAAAATTAAATTTTCTGGTGGAGAACCTATTGCAGCTATTAGCTGATAATGTAAAGCTGATCGGAGGTGCAAAGGGAGAGTTAGAGAATCTACTGAAAGAAGTTCAACACCTAAAAGGATTCTTAGACGATGCTGCAAAGTTACCAAACGACAACAAACAGTGGAAAGTATTGGTGGAGGAGATTAATTACAAGGGCTATGGAGTTAAAAACGTTTGAAATTTGAAGGGAAAGAGTAGCAGTGATTTTGGGCTAGCTTTTGTAATTAATTTTGGGCTATTAATTGTAGGCTTTATTTTGTGGCTACCGGTTGTCTTTAGTTTTATCCTAAGGGCTACAAATGAAGTTTACTCCAATTAATTAGAATTTGGCTTAACGGTCAATAACGAGAAATCATTCAGAGTCTAAATCCTAGCATAAATAAAAAATGGTGGTGATTACTCTCCTTGTGCCTAAGCTTGGCGGATAGAGTTACTCGATTAATGTCCGTGCTATTGATGAGATATAACATGTATCGAGTAATAATAGAGATGCGTGCAAGCTGCACCCCCACACCATTAACATAAACTAAGAAAATCTGATTAATATTTTGTTTGGCCAAACTTCTCAAGAGGTCAAAAGTGCTTTTTTCAAAAGCATTTTTTCCCCTAGGTGTTTGGCCAAGCTTTTTCGAGAAAAAAATACTTTTGGGAAGAAGCAGAAGCAGTTTCTGAGAAGCAGAAAAAAATAGCTTCTTCCCAAAAGCAGAAGCAGAAGTAGTTTTGATTTTTCTTCTTACCAAAAATGTTCTTAACAAAATATAATAACCGTTAAACCTAATACTTAGGATATTAATATATAAATATTTCTTCTTATTTTTAGGATAGTTTTCTAATATATAGTGACTTTAGCAGAGAATACTTTTATATTTGTTGAATGATTTTTAATATACTCAAGTTATATTAAAAGAATTAATTACTTTTAAATTTTATGTTCATATATTACTTACATAAAATGAAAATATTTAATTATTGCACGTAATAACAATTTTTTGAGAATATTTATTTACTTATAATATTAACTATAAAGTAAATCAATTTATGTCCTTATTCGTAATTTGATACTTAAAATTACTTTGTGAAAATCTTGGCCAAACACAAATTATTGCTGAATAGTGCTTTTTAGAGTAATAAGCCAAACATAAATTGCTTCTCTCCAAAAGTACTTTTTTCAAAAAATACTTTTAAAAAAAACACTTCTCAAAATAAGCCAATTTCTCAAGCTTGACCAAACAGCCTGATTAAGATATGCAAGAATTTCACAGCATTTCTCTTCCAAGTCAAAGGTTTATTGCTTCTTTTAGTAGTTTCTCTAAGGTAAGCATTACTTAAAGAAAAAGCATACAGATCAGTTGTGTAAAAAGAATACAATATTATCATGCTACCAGTTTTCTATTCAGTGTACAAATAGAGAAAAGATCATCAGAGCAATGAGGATTTTAACCAGAGAATGTATTATCTTGTATTTGGATTATTATTTAAGGCTAGGCCCATAACCTAGAGTTTATAATTGAAAAACAAGAAAAATTGGAGAACTGAAAACACTAAATTAGAGGACTTACAAGAGTGTAAAAGGTGCAAATTTCATTAACTTCTCCCTCATAACTAAGTCTAACGCTTCATCATTTGTCAGGATTCTTTGGCGTAAGTGCCGTGGCTTGGACGGAGCATTTAGTCCGTGATGCTACTATTCCTATAGAAAATGCCCTTTTTGAGATTCCTTCTTATTATCGTTACTTCTGCATGGATCAACACTATTTGACTTGCGACTTGAACTAACAGACTGAGCTTTAGCTTGAACAAAAGAAGGAAGGCTGAGAGTTGTATACTTATATAAGTGTTTGTGTGCATGCACGTACCATGCAAGTTGCAAAAAGCTTATCTTCCCAGTAGCTTTTGAATCTTTTACCATTCTTTACACACTCGATTTCTACAAATCATTCTTTTCTTAACTTAACCATTGATTTTTTGTTGGAATTCTTCATCTCCAAGAGTCATGTATACGTCTCTTAAATGATTTCCTTTTTCAATTATTGATCTAAGCTAGGGGCTTGCGTCTTTCACTGTCTATTGGTTTTGTCAACGTTTTCAAGATATTACGCTAGTATACTCTGTATTTGTTAACCCCTTCACTTTTAAGTTTCAGTTTTGCGTACTAATAGTATTGTAATGACCCAACCGGTTGTTTTGAGTGTTGTAGCCTTGTTCCACCATTTACTGTTCATTTTTATGCTTAATAGTTGCTATGTGAATTGTCGGGTAGTTGACTCAGCTCCAGGGAGATTTCGGAATGAGTTGAGACACTTAGTCTCAAGGTTGGAGGCTTAAGTTGAAAAGGTTGATCGGATATTGACTTATGTGTAAATGACTCCGGAATGGAGTTCCGAAGCTTATCATAGCTTTGTTGGGTAATTTTTGGACTTAGAAATGTTTTCGGATAATGATTTGGTGGTCCGTAATTAATTTGGGCTTGAAATGACGAAAGTTAGAATATTTAAAGTTTTAAAAATTGAGGAGTTTGAACGAGAGTTGATTTTGTAGTTACTAGGCTCGAATTTTGGTTCCGGGAGATGGAGTAGGTCCGTTGTGTAAATTATGACTTGTGTGCGAAATTTGATGTCAATCGGACATGATTTGATAGGTTTTGACATCGATTGTTCAAGTTTGAATTTCTTAGTTTCTATTAGGCTTGAATTGAGGTATGATTTATCGTTTTGATGTTGTTTGATGTGATTTGAGGACTTGGCTAAGTTCGTATGGTGTTTCGGACATGTTGGTATGTTTAAACGGGGTCCAAGGGGCTTCGAATTGGATTGTGGAGTTTTCTAGGAGTCGGTGTGATCAGGTCTGGTGCAACCACACCTGCTAGGGGTAGGCCGCAGGTGCAGAGCCGCAGAAGTGGCCATGGGGTTGCCGATGCGGTAAGTTGAGTTGATTACGCAGGTGCAAGCGAAACTTCTGCACCTATGATCTCGCAAATGCGGAGGCTGATCGCAGAAGCGGGAAGGGGTTTGGAGTGATTGGTTCGTAGAAGCGGGTGGTTTTGTGCAGAAGCACACCATAAGTGACCTCTGCATATGCGGATCTTTAACGGCATATGCGGTACTTCAAAAATGGATTTTTTGGATAACAGAAGTGGGATCTCTATGCAGTGTTTAAATTTTTCTGAGGTTTTAATCATTTTTGGACATTGCAAGCTCGGGCTTAAGCAATTTTTAGAGGGATTTTGAAGTGCCTCTTGAGGTAAGTCACTTGTGACCGTATTCATTTAAAAATCTTGTTTCCCCACTGAATTTCCCACTTTGTTTTTGTGTTTTTGAGGTGAAATTTTGGGGGATTGAGTCAAGAGACTTGGAGAGTTTAATTTGAGAATTTGGGTGACGATTTGTCAAATGGTAAATTTCATATAGTTTGGCTCATGGTTGAATGGTCTTGCGATTTTGTGACTTTTATTGTATTTCAAGATGTAGGTTCGGGGATTGGTTTGGAGTTGACTTTTCATTAATAACTTAACATTTTCATATGGAATTGATTCCTATAGCTTGAGTTGATCGTATCAAATTGTTTGTGGCTAGATTCGAGGCATTCAAATGCCGTTTCGCGAGGCATGGGTTTGTTAGAGTAGGAATTTGCACACTTTGAGGTAAGTAACAATTCTAAACTTTGTTTTGAGAGTATGAAACCTCAAATTATATGCCATGTGATTGATGGTTAGGTGACACGCGTGCTAGGTGATGGATGTGTGGGTGTGCACCATAGTAATTTTGATTTAGTCGATTCCATGAAACTGTGTAGCCAACTTATTTGAACATGTTTACTGTACTCTCCGTGTTAGAGCACTTGAGGTGTGATTCATGCTCGAAATCACATTTAGGCTATATGTTTGTACAATTGGGGCGCAGAATGGTCGTTCTTTGCTGTTGAATTATTTGCTTAATTACAGTTATGTACTAAGTCACATCCATCATTTCATGTCATATCACAGTCTTTGTTATGGTCTACCGTCACATCTCTATCATTGATTAGGGATGCTTAGTATGAGTGTCATGCGCCCGAGATACTGAAGAGATTAATGATTGAGTGAGGCCGATGGCCTTTTATGAGTGATATTTATGGGATTTGGTTGCACGCGTAGCATTCTTTATTGATTCATGCCAGGATTTGGCTTATTATATCGTTTGGGCTGGATCCGCCCCTCGAGCACATCTACAGTGAGCATAGTTGCTATCAATTTACTTGTACTGGGCTGTATCTGCCCTGGATTTATTTACATTTGGGTTGGATCTGCCCTGGATTTATTTGCATTTGCGTTGGATCTGCCCTATATTGTATTGAATTTATTACTAAATCTGGAAGCAAGTCTAAATTCTTGTACCATTACTTGTAGATTAGGATTTCTTAGATATCAATGTCATATTTTCCGTAAAATAGTATAATTAATGTTGTATGTAGGCTATAATACTCGAACTCATCACTACTGTCAGTCTAAAGGTTAAATTTGTAACTTATTGAGTTGGATGTACTCTCACTACACCCTACATTTTGTGTGCAGATCCAAGTATTTTCGGTCACAGCAGTTGCTGATTCTCAGAGTTCACTAATTCGAAGATTTTCAAGGTAGTTGCCCTGGCGTTCACATATCTTGAATCTCCTCCACTATCCCTCAGTTTTACTTGTTCAGTTTCAGTTTCTTAGACAGTGTTTCAGACTTTGTATTTATAGATGCTCATGTACTTGGTGGTCTGATTTTGGGAAAACTTATGTATCGAGTTGTGATAGTGTTATCCATTTTTTATGAAATCTCTTACTAATTTAAAACCTGTTATGGCATATTTTATAATTAAATGTGTTGGAAGTGTCTGAGACTCTGGTTTGTCGGCTTGCCTAGTACCATGATAGGTACCATCACGACAAGTTAAGTTTTGGATTGTGACAAGCGTTATATTTAAACAATCAGAATATTTATAAGATTTTAGAAATACAACTCTAAAACAATCATTAATTAGATGATAGTAAAAAAACATATTTATAATTAGATTAAACTACACTGTTTATATATCTTAAATTTTACATTTTTATTTAACGTTGACCATTCTTCACTAATTTTTTGACTATTTGGTAAACCTATTTAAACAGACACATTAACTATGAACTCCTGCTGTTTCCTTTGAGGGTGATGAGTGAATTAATATCATTAGTTCAGAAGTGACAAATTCTTTGGGGCATAAAGTGTGGCTAAGAATTATACACGTATCCATAAGCAACTCTAACGCAGTTGACTTCGTTTTATTCAGCAAAATTCTTTATATCGCACACTATTTTCAATAGATCTCACGCTTTCCAAATGGTCTTATATTATTCGATGCGTGAATAAGCACACTATTTTCAATAGATCTCACGCTTTCCAAATGGTCTATATTATTCGATGCGTGAATAAGGTCCAATATAGAGAGTAGAAAAAAGATATTCCTTCTAATTCAGTTTACGTGAATTTATTTTTTTTATGGTCTGTTCCAAAAATGAATTCTTTTTAAATTTAGTAATAATTTAATTTAATCTTACAATTCTACCGTTAATGAGAAGTTTTTATAACCACACAAATATTCTGGACTCCATTTGGATTTGTTTAGGACCACAAATTCTAAAAGTATTCTTTTTTTTTTAACTCCATGTCCAATCAAACATGTTCATATAATCTGTCTTTGTTGTCCTTATTCTTGTTAGTGGCTGGATTTTGATTCCTTATAATGGTGATGACGTGCACTTGCTACTGTTGTGTTTTTTTGTAGTTATCAATTTAAGTGTTTAAACTATTTGAATTCTTTTACTGTTGTGGCCCTTCGTGTTAGACCCTACCGTGTTTGCATTATTTCATCGCATTTATATATAGTTCAATACTTCAAGCTTCAATAATTGTACTGTAATTGAAAAAAGTATTTTCTTTATCAAATGATTACTAAAAATAACTTCATCTTTTCTTGTTGATTTCCTAATTGGAAGTTGTACTATACTTTATGTTAAGTAAATGAGGTTCGTCGAACATTCTTAATTGTATTGGGTCATGGACCCTGTGAACTGAGCAACAAGAGAATACTTATGTGCAATGTGAAATAGAAATATGTTGGCACAAGATGTCGGGGGAAAATACTATAATTTTATTTAATTGCACGTGAGTTGTCTGTGCAGTTGTAATATAAATATGGGCACGAGATGCCGTAAAAATATGAAAGTGGGTCGAGACCTATATTATTATGATTTTGAAATGAGGCGTCACAAGGTGACCTTTAATCAAAAGAATTATATTCGAAAAATACTTATTTGAAGGAAATATATTCGAAACGTATTTATTGAAAGCATATTATTCTAGAGATTATTACTTAGAGGATTTATATGCGAAATATTTATCTTGAAAGACTCGATTAATTGATTGCACTTGTATTAATTATTTGTTGAGAAGCATTTGTGGCGTTCTTGTTGCTAGCTATTTATATCTCTGGTAGATCATTGTTGCCATCTATTTATATCTCCGGTAGATCATTGTTGCCATTATTGTTATTTGCTACCTATTATTTTGTACGCTACAAACTGCACAGGTTTATGTGAGTGTCTGGTCCTATAGCCTCGTCACTACTTCGCTGGGGTAGGGTAGATACTTACCAGCACATGTGGTTAGTTGTGCTGATACTACACTTCTGTATATTTTTGTGTACAGATCCAGGTATGTAACGACCCGGCCGGTCGTTTTAGAAAATTACGCCCCAATCCCTAATTTAACTGTTTCCCTAAGTACATTTCTGCTATTGTGGTTTGCCGGGAGAGTCGGCCCTGAAATTTGAAGTATTTTTGGGACACTTAGTCCCTAAATGAGAGCTTTAAAGATAGAAAATGGTCCGTAACCGGAACAGTGTTAAGATGATCTCGGAACGGAAATCCGATGGTTCCATTAGCTCCGTTGGGTGATTTCGGGGTTGGGAGCGCGTTCGGAATGTATTTTGGAGGTCCTTAGCTCAATTAGGCTTGAAATGCCGAAGGTTGAAATTTTGGCGAATCCGAACGATAGGTGAGATTTTGATCCGGGGGTCGGAATGGAATTCCGACAATTTCTGTAGCTTCGTTATGTAATTTTGTATATGTCCGCAAATTTTCAGGTCATTCGGACGTCGTTTGGTCGGGTTTTAGATCGAAAGTGCAATTCGGAAAGTTTTAAGAAATTTAGGCTTGAATTCGATGTGAATTATTAATTTTTGATGTTATTTTGGCGACTTGATCGCGCGAGCAAGTTCGTATGATGTTTTTAAGTCAGTGTGCATATTTGGTTTGGAGCCCCGAGGGCTCGGTGAACTTTGGATAGGCCACGAGATCAATTTTTCATGTTAGAAGTTGCTGTCTGCAACTGGTCTGCAGAGTTCGCAAATGCGAACAATAGTTCGCAAATGCGAACTCCCCACTATTCTGCAGAGTTCGCAAATGCGAACAATAGTTCGCAAATGCGAACTCCCCACTATTGTGCCTGTGTTCGCAAATGCGAACAATAGTTCGCAAATGCGAACTCGACACTATTCTGCCTGTGTTCGCAAATGCGAACAAAAGTTCGCAAATGCAAACTTCCCAATATTTAGCCCGTGTTCGCAATTGCGAACAATAGTTCACAAATGCGAACGTCCCAGAAGAAAAGTTCGCAAATGCGAACTTCCCAGCCTTAGCTTATTTTTCAAACTCCGGAAATTGGTCGGGGTTCGCAATTGCGAACCCATGTTCGCAAATGCGAACACAGAGACCTGTAAATCACGATTTCCAGCTTCATTCTTCACATTTCACAACCCAAAAACACCCATTTGCGATTCTTCACGGATTCCTTCTTCTTCAAAACAATTGTAAGTCACTTTTTACTTAATTCTTTCAATTCTTAACATCATTATACATGTTTTTCAATAGAAATCAAAGGTTTTCATGGTAGAATTTCTTGTTTTTGGTAGAATATAGGGTTTTTCATAAATTGGGAAATTGGACCTCGAATCGAGGTCCGATTTTGAAACAAATCATATACTTGAACTCGTGGGGGGATGGGTAACCGGATTTTGGTCCGAACCCCGAGTTCCGACCATGTGGGCCCGGGGTCGAAATTCACTATTCCGGGCAGAATGTTGTAAAAGTTGTAATTGGCCTTAGGAATTAGTTTGTTGAGTAGTATTGATGATATTAATTCAATTGTGTATAGATACGATTGGATTGGAGCTAAATTTGAAAGGAAAAGGCATTGCTACGGATTGAATTGTTCGTAAACATTAAGGTAAGTGGCTTGTCTAACCTCGTGTGGGGGATTTTCACCCCTAGGATATTATGTGATACTTTAAATGCCTTGTACGCGAGGTGACGGGCGTGTACATGTGCTGGTTGTTGTATACATACTTTACTTAAAATGTTCAATGAGTGATATTCCTATTTTTAGCTGTTAAATTCGATATTCCTACCCGGTAGCAGTTAGAAAAGCATGATTAGGTAGTATTTAACTGTCTAGTTGCCTAATTGCCTTACTTGAGTTTTCTTGGCAAATCGCTGGTGCTATTTATCAGCGAAGTTATAGTTAAGCATAATTTACTCTCTTTGTGTATTCCTTTATTTGCTGTGCTTGTGGACTGCGGGTTCGATTCCCGGAGACCCAGGGCTGTGGGTTCGATTCCCAGAGACCCGGTGTGATATTGGTAGGGACTACGGGTTCGTTTCCCGAGATCCTGAGTTATTGGTAGGGACTACGGGTTCGATTCCCAAGATCCTGAGTTATTGGTAGGGACTACGGGTTCGATTCCCGAGATCCCGAGTTATTAGTAGGGACTACGGGTTCGATTCCCGAGATCCTGAGTTATTGGTAGGGACTGCGGGTTCGATTCCCGGAGATCCTGAGTTATTGAGATATTATTGAGATATGGGCTGCGGGTTCGATTCCCGGAGACCCAGAGGTACTGAGAATGGGACTATGGGTTCAATCCCCACAGGTCCTGGACTTGTTTTATTGAGTTGGTTATTTGTTGTTAGCTTAAATTGTAGACGGTTGCAGTAATCATTTTATTATTGTTATTGCGGAAATTATTATCATTTAAACTCTTTATTATTGTTATTATCACTATATTATTGTTCTCTCAGTAGGGCCATGACCTTCCTCGTCACTACTCCATCGAGGTTAGGCTTGGCACTTACCGAGTACCGTCGTGGTGTACTCATGCTACTCTTTTGCACACTTTTGTTGTGCAGATCCAGGTATATCAGGACAGGCTCATACTAGGTGATTCCCGCAGCTTTCTGGAGACCTCGAGGTATGATCTGCTACGTCCGCAGATCCGGAGGCTTTCCTTCTATTCTAATAGTACTAGTTGACATTTTTCTTCGTTTCGTTGTTAGATACTCTTTACACATAGAGCCACAGTTGTATATTCTCCTTTAGTCTGTGTTGTCGTGGGATTCCGGATCTTGGTAACATTTTATTCAGTGTGGTGACGAATGTATGTGCCAAGCGGCACGGATTACATACCTTTTTATGCTATTTTTCCACTGTTTCTTATTTAAGTGTTCATAGCTTATGTATTTCGCAATGTGTTAGGCTTACCTAGTCGTGGGGACTGGGTGCCATCACGACATGTTCACGATTGGTGAACTAGGGTCGTGACAAGTTGGTATCATAGCTCTAGGTTCATAGGAGTCACGGGACACAGACCGGTTACTTAGAGTCTCGCTGATCGATACGGAGACGTCTGTATTTATCTACGAGGGGCTATGTAACTGTTTAGGAAACTCTTCAATTCTTTGAATTCCTTATCGTGCACCATTTATTCAGTTGGAGCCTATGTCATATGTTCTTTTGCATCCACTCGTGTATTGAAATTTCGCGTTCGGTATCAAGTATGCGCCGACGGTTCGTGACGCTGCAGAGAGATCTCAAGGGAGTCAAGAATTTACTCAACCATTGTTACCACGTGTCATCCATATCGATAATGCAAGAGAATTGAGAGATCTTCAATTGTGCACATGGGGGTGCACTAGATTCCGACATTCGATTGATAAGTACGGTCTTGAGAAGGTTTACTTAACTGCCTAATCGTCACAGCAATGGTAGAATCACAAGGTGGATGTAGATCTAAAGATGGTTGGTGGTAATAAAGACTATATGGTTCATATGAGATATCTATTTAGAGAAGGATTTAGCCAGCAGAGATACTGGGGGGATATGAGTTTAACTGTCTTAAGAAGGACATGTGCCAAACGAATGTCTTGGGCTGTCTTATGATAAAGACGTACAAATGATAAAGGCTATTGTCATGGATTAGCAAGATGTATCTTAAGGCTTCGTGCCAAGTGAAAGGATTTCACTATCAACGATCAAATTATGGGTCATGTGTCATATCAGATTTGGCCTGCGATGTATTTAGGTACTATTCAAAAAGTTCTTGAAAACTTGCGGATGGGCAAGAGTTGAGGCTCGTATGGCATGATGCTGGGACTTTAGATGTTCCCGTGTCCCTAATAAATTCTACCTTTCATTATAAGCAGGGAAGATTTCGGTGAAGGCTACATGGTGCTTCGTAGGTGTGAGAATCACAGTATGTCTTATGCTGTCACGGTAAATAATGCTCGATACATGGAGCGAGAAGATGTTTGGTTGTATTGGGATGAGGTCATACCCTATGGTGTTAGAGTGCTAATAGAGCACAGGTGGTTATATTCGTTGGATCAAGTGAGTTGTAGTTGAATAATAGTAAATGACTTGAGAGAATGGTTCTAATGTGTTCGAGAGTCGTGTAATAGTGGCTTTGGGCTAAATGGGAGAGTCCCACCGCTTAAGATTGGGTCGCATGGTTAATTACCTGTGTGAATTCTGGATACTAGCGTATTATTGTGTTATTGCAGCCACGGAAAAGGGCCATGAGTGGTAATTTGAGTATATAAATTGTTGAATGCATGTTATGGTTAGCCTTACTGGCTCGTGTTCAAACTTGAGGAAAGATTCATGATTTATGCCTTGTATAGGTGAAGGCTTCGCGGGAAGTGGTTTCGTTTGGGGCTTTATCGAGAGGGTATTCATATGTAATAAAATTCAGTAGAGTTGGTTGCGTACTGGGGCAAGTCAGGGCCGGATGGCTCTCAATAGCGGTCCTAGTGAATTCAAGAGGTAAAGTGTGGTGCTTGATAATTCTGAGTCTATAAGTACAGTTGAGGCTCAAGCTTTTGAAGCAACTTATGAAGAAAGGCACAAAACGATCTATGATGTTTTGACTTGTGGTGTAGTATTTGAGAGACATGAAATGGTCGTCGTTCTCGAGATAGCATGGCCTCATGATTTAAGGTCACTCGGGGTAAGTGCGGTTGGAATAAGTTAGGTATTGAAGGAAGATATTAACATTTCTAAGGCAATCAAGGATAACCTGGAAGGAAGTAGATTGATCAGCCATAGTTGAGTTGGCGTGTTGGTGTCAATGATCGGTTCATGCAACGTGATCGAATTATGCATGTGAATTGTGGCGGTGCGTTTGAGACTTGTCAGCCGCAGTGATTGATGTTATTCTGAATTATTCTTCTGTTAAGGGCCTGTTATGAGTAGGCAGATCTCGAGAAAGGTTATGGTGGCTTGGACCACTACTTAGAGATTGACATATTCGATGGTTATGAGAATTCGCCGTATGTTGTTATAGTGCTCCTGCAGTGAGCTAAATGGAAAGTATTATGTGATGAAGTATTAGTCTATCGTCAGTTCTAGAGCTATGATGGAAATTGTGTCTATCGTATATCGGCACGTGATGTGCAGTAAGTAGTATGAAATTTGAAGTAAGGACCAATGTCACAGTTTGGTCAATGAATGTGATATAAAGAGCTCGGATGAGCAGGAAAGGAGTTTCAGTGTTTTGAGTAAGATGGGTATTAACATCAGTATCATTTGAGATCGATGTTCTGTGAGAAAGGCTTTGCATCCCGGTTAGGGACTCCTGATCGCTTTTCGGTGTTAGTACAGCCGGTAGGTTGAATATGCAGGCCCGTTTAATTATTCGGAAGATAGTGGGAGCTTGACCCACAAGAAGATTGCATAGGTGTGACTTGTAGTCACTTGATTGGTTAGAAATTTATACCAAGTATTAGGATTTTGGTGATATCATTCAATTGAGAATTTATGTTGGAGGGCACTCTGCTTATTGGGTTATAGACCCGTGAAATATTATTGACTTAGCTTGGCACGACCAGGATAGACTTAAGGTCGGTGGATAGATTTAAATGTGGAAGTGAGCCTTGCATCAGGCCGGTTGTGTTTCTTCCAGCAATGCGCCCTTTGTGGATGGATAGTCGCGGTCTTATTTCGCGGTTAGTTAATTCATGTAAAGATATATTGTGCCGTATGAGTGTGAGACGGCTTGGTAAGTTCCTTATATGTTGAGGCTCCACTCAGCGGTGATGTTATATGAGCATGATGGCTCTCGAGACTCAGATCTTATATCGCACCTCAGTTGTGCTTGAGTTTGTAGCCTATGGCGCTATATGTTTCCTTGTGACTGATATCATGCACTTTAGTATGCTTATGATCGATATTCAGTAATTTGATGTGATGAGCTATTCAGCTCGACGTATGGCTCCTTGTGTGAGTTTTATATTTGGATCGGGTGGCACGCCGCCATGGTTATATTGTTGGGATCGGGTGGCACGCCGCCATGGTTATATTGTTGGGACCGGGTGGCACGCCGCCATGGTTATATTGTTGGGACCAGGTGGCACGCCGCCATGGTTATATTGTTGGGATCGGGTTGCACGCCGCAATAGTGTGATGTTTATTTTAGTGTCTATAACTGCTTTCATGTGTTCTGTTTCCTATTTTTCTGAGGAGGTCCATGATAGTGTGAGAGTTGAATAGTTCTCTCTAGTGTTCGCCTTCCTTTTGTACCACGTACGAATTAATAGCCTACTAGCACATTGTGTCATCTTGTGGGACTTTTGATTATGTTTGATGTGGCTTATCGCCTGAGCAGTTCGTACTGGGTGAGATGAGATTATGTTATTTGGGGTCAGTGCAAATTGATTATATGAAGTATATTATAGAGGAAAGGATCATCCTCTGGTTTAGGACAAGGTAATGGATCTTGTCAGGAGTATGGACCCAATGAACTGTTGATTCAGTAGTTGGTCATGGATATCGACACATCTCTTCCATCGTGTCAGTATTGTAAAAGTTGGAGCGAGACCTATGTAGATCGTGAGGTGCAATGGGAGCATCTGATTCGTTGAATTTTTGGCTAATTTGATCATAAAATATTATCGTGGTCCTGTGAATTTTGTGTTGTAAGGTAAGAATCAAGCAAGGTTATGCAGTTATGTTTGGGGATGGCGTTTGAGGAATATTGAGTGATCTCTTGATGAAAACAAGCCTGACATAGAATTCTGGATGTTGGAATTAGGCTCTAAGACTTAATTGTTTGAACAAGAGGGAATATCTTCAGATTATATCAGGCTAATGTGCCCAGCTGAGTGCTAGATTTATTGGCCCTTTTGAGATTTTGAGGCGTATTGGGGAGGTTGCCTACGAGTTAGCCTTACCTCCTAGTCTAGCTAGAGTTCACCCCGTATTTCATGTCTCCATGCTCCTGGATTTCACTTCTGTTCAGCTAGACAAGGATCTGTCTTATGTTGAGGAGCCAGTAGCCATTCTAGACAAGCAGGTTAGAAAGCTAAGGTCAAAGAACATCGCTTCGGTAAAGGTTCAGTGGCGGGGCCAGCCGGTCGAGGAGGCGACTTGGGAGACTGAGCAGGATATGCGCAGCCAGTACCCTCATCTTTTCACTACTCCAGATATGTTTTCTATGCTCGTTCAAGGACGAACGAATCTTTTAAGGGTGGAAAGATGTAACGACCCGGCCGGTCGTTTTAGAAAATTACGCCCCAATCCCGAATTTAACTGTTTTCCTAAGTACATTTCTGCTATTGTGGTTTTCCGGGGGGGTCGGCCCTGAAATTTGAAGAATTTTTGGGACACTTAGTCCCTAAATGAGAGCTTTAAAGATAGAAAATGGTCCGTAACTGGAACAGTATTAAGACGATCTCGGAACGGAAATACGATGGTTCCATTAGCTCCGTTGGGTGATTTCAGGGTTGGAAGCGCGTTCGAATGTATTTTGGAGGTCCTTAGCTCAATTAGGCTTGAAATGCCGAAGGTTGAAATTTTGGCGAATCCGAACGATAGGTGAGATTTTGATCCGGGAGTCGGAATGGAATTCCGACAATTTCTGTAGCTTCGTTATGTGATTTTGGATATGTCCGCAAATTTTCAGGTCATTCGGACATCGTTTGGTCGGGTTTTAGATCGAATGTGCAATTCGGAAAGTTTTAAGAAATTTAGGCTTGAATTCGATGTGAATTATTGATTTTTGATGTTATTTTGGCGATTTGATCGCGCGAGCAAGTTCGTATGATGTTTTTAAGTCGGTGTGCATATTTGGTTTGGAGCCCCGAGGGCTCGGGTGAACTTTGGATAGGCCACGAGATCAATTTCTCATGTTAGAAGTTGCTGTCAGCAACTGGTCTGCAGAGTTCGCAAATGCGAATAATAGTTCGCAAATGTGAACTCCCCACTATTCTGCAGAGTTCGCAAATGTGAACAATAGTTCACAAATGCGAACTCCCCACTATTGTGCCTGTGTTCGCAAATGCAAACAATAGTTCGCAAATGCGAACTCGACACTATTCTGCCTGTGTTCGCAAATGCGAACCTCCCAATATTTAGCCTGTGTTCGCAATTGCGAACAATAGTTCGCAAATGCGAACTTCCCAGTTTTGCCTTGGCTTCGCAAATGCGAACAAAAGTTCACAAATGCGAACTTCCCAGCCTTAGCTTATTTTTCAAACTCCAGAAATTGGTCGGGGTTCGCAATTGCGAATCCATGTTTGCAAATGCGAACACAGAGACCTGTAAATCACGATTTCCAGCTTCATTCTTCACATTTCACAACCCAAAAACACCCATTTGCGATTCTTCACGAATTCCTTCTTCTTCAAAACAATTGTAAGTCACTTTTTACTTAATTCTTTCAATTCTTAACATCATTATACATGTTTTTCAATAGAAATCAAAGGTTTTCATGGTAGAATTCTTGTTTTTGGTAGAATATAGGGTTTTTCATAAATTGAGAAATTGGACCTCGAATTGAGGTCCGATTTTGAAACAAATCATATACTTGAACTCGTGGGGGATGGGTAACCGGATTTTGGTCCGAACCCCGAGTTCCGACCATGTGGGCCCGGGGTCAAAATTCACTATTACAGGCAGAATGTTGTAAAAGTTGTAATTGGCCTTAGGAATTAGTTTGTTGAGTACTATTGATGATATTAATTCAATTGTGTATAGATACGATTGTATTGGAGCCAAATTTGAAAGGAAAAGGCATTGCCACGGATTAAATTGTTCGTAAACATTGAGGTAAGTGGCTTGCCTAACCTCGTGTGGGGGATTTTCACCCCTAGGATATTATGTGATACTTTAAATGCTTTGTACGCGAGGTGACGGACGTGTACATGCGCTGGTTGTTGAATACTGTGACGACCCAAAGGGTCATCACTTGTTTTATTAATCATTTCGAGCTTTTGAGGTCTTGAAAACCTCATTTATAGTTGCCTCGATTTGCGTGCACAATCCGGGCACAAAGGTGCAAAATTTTTATGTTCAAATATGTGAAATATGTGAAAAAGTTAAAGAATTTTGATATTAATATTGATATGCTTGACTTTGGTCAACATTTTTGGTAAACGGACCCGGATCCGTGATTTGACGGACTCAGAAAATCCGTAGAAAAATATGGAACTTGGGCATATACCCGGAATTGAAATTCGAGGTCTAGAACCCCGGTAAAAGAATTTTTCTGTTAAATTGTTTTCTAAAAATGTTTAAGGAAAATGAAACTGAATTTTGATTAAAAAGTACTGTTATCGGGCTCGTATTTTGGTTCCGACGCCCGGTACATGTCATATATGTTGGTTAAGCGCTTCCTGTAAAGTTTGGTTGAAAACGGACGTCGTTTGACGTGTTTCGGCCTTAAATTAGAAATTTTGGAAATTTTGAAATTTGAAAGAATTCTTGAGTTTTAAGGCTCAATTCATTGATTTTTATGTTATTTTAGCAAT
The DNA here is from genome assembly GCA_032618575.1 of Nicotiana noctiflora. Lineage (NCBI taxonomy): Eukaryota > Viridiplantae > Streptophyta > Magnoliopsida > Solanales > Solanaceae > Nicotiana > Nicotiana noctiflora. The sequence continues at coordinate 71,674 of JASVEL010013593.1, forward strand.
TTGATCGCGCGAGCAAGTTCGTATGATGTTTTTGAGTTAGTGTGTATATTTGGTTTGGAGCCCCGAGGACTCGGGAGTGTTTCGGAGGTGGTTCGGGGTGTTTTTGGATTTGAAAACACAGCAGAAATTCTGCTGTTTCTGCACAGGGATTTTGTACTACGCGATCGCGGCCTCATCCACGCGATCGCACAGCATTGGCCAGTCCCTCTACGCGATCGCAGCATTCCTCACGTGATCGCAGTCATGTTCACGCGATCGCATAGGCCAAATAGGCTGCCTGGTGAGTTTCCTCTACGTGATTGCAGCATCCCTCATGCGATCGCGTAGCTTCCAGTCTTTTCTCCACGCGATCGCAACCATTTGCACGCGATCGCATAAGAGGCCAGTCTTTCCTCTACGCGATCGCAGCCCAATTCACTCGATCGCGTAGGGTAAATTTCCGCCCAGTGAATTAATACCCAAAACAGAACACTTACGGATTTTATCCCATTTTCACAAAATCCTTTCTTCTCCACAGCTCTTAGGCGATCTTTGGGGCATTTCTTCATCAAAGTTCATTGGGTAAGTATTGTTTAACTAGTCTCCTTCATTTTTCATCAACATCAATCAAATTCTTAGGCTTAAACATGTGTAAATTGGTTGAAAAATTAGAGAAATGGGTATAGTTAGGGCTTTCAAAGAATTTGCGATCTAGACCTCGTTTTGGAGTCGAACTTAAGAACAAATTGTATATTTGAACTCATGGAGGATTGGGTGAACTTATTTTGGTTCGAAACTTGAGTTTCGATTATGTGGGTCCGGGGTCGATTTTTTACTATTCCAGGCAGAATATTGTAAAAATCATATTTAGCAATATGAACTAGTTTTTTAAGTAGAATTGATGATATTAAATCAATTGTGTATAGATACGATTGGATTGGAGTCAAATTCGAAAGGAAAAGGCATCGCTACGGATTGAATCGTTCGTAAACTTTCGAGGTAAGTGTTTGTTCTATCCTAGTTCGAAGGAATAGGAATTTAGTTATGAATAAATTGTTGATTAAGAGTTATTGGTGTGACACCGGTAATGGAGATGAATTGTTAAAATTATTATCAATTATTGGTTTAAAACCGGTAATTGTAAATATTGTTGATGCAGAGATTATTGGCTAAATGCCGGTAATATATATATTTATGAATTGGGATCGTGTGGCGCGCCGACCACTTATATATTTATGAATTGGGATCGTGTGGCGCGCCGACCACTTATATATTTATGAATTGGGATCGTGTGGCACGCCGACCACTTATATAATAAGAAATGGGATCGTGTGGCACGCCGACCACAAAGTGATTTAAATCTTGGCATTGGCCATAGTTGCCGGTAGCCTATTGATATAGTTGGGAGCGGGTGGTACGCCTACCACAAGATGTAGTTACCGTGATAGTTGGGAGCGGGTGGTACGCCTACCACGAGATATGAAATGAGAAAGGAATTGAGACATGAAAGTAAGATTTATTCTGTTGATTATATTATTCTGGATATCATGAGTTATTGACTGTTATTTCAGAGCAGAGTCTTTCCTTATAAATGTATTGTATATATATGTATATTGTATATATATATATATATATATATTGCAACTGTACAGGTTTGTGTGGGTGGCTGGCCTTAGTCTCGTCACTATTTCGTTGGGATAGGCCAGGCACTTACCAGCACATGGGGTCGGTTGTGCTGATACTATACTCTGCGCTTTTTTTGCGCAGATACGGGTTACGGACAGCAGCAGCGGCAGTAGCGACTTGTGGATTTTTCCGACTACTGAGACTACGAGGTAGCCTTGCAGGCGTCCGCAGGACCCGTTGTCTCTTCTATCTATGCTTTTCATTTTGTTATCTCATGTAATCGAGATAAACGGCTTATATTTTCTTTCAGACAATTATATGTATTATTCTTAGAAGTTCGTGCGCATTGTGACACCAGTCTTGGGTAGTGTATCATGTTTGAGTTTTCTTTATTATATTTGATTAACTCTTCCGCTAAGTGATTATTCCGCTTTAATTTATATGTTTTTAATTTTAATGTCTTAATAAGAATTTGGTAATTAATGGAGGAGTAATTAATATTTGGCTTGCCTAGCTTCCATTAGTAGGCGCCATCATGACCCCGATGGTGGGAAATCCGGGTCGTGACAAGTTGGTATCAGAGCACTAGGTTGCACAGGTCTCACAACTCACGAACAACCTTAGTAGAATCCGAAGGATCGGTACGGAGACGTCTGTATTTATCCTCCAGAGGCTACGGAGTTAGGAAAATATTCCCTTTATTCTTTCCAGTCGTGCGACTTGATCTTTCAAATGTTAATTGAATTTCAACTCTGTTTTTCCGCAGATGGTAAGAACACGTGCATCTTCATCCAATGACCAGCAGCCCGAGGTCCCAGCAGCGGCAGCTCCCGCTAGGGGCAGAGGCCGAGGTCGAGGTCGTACTAGAGGCCAAGGTAGGGGCAGAGCTCAGCCCCGAGCAGCAGCACGAGTGGCAGAACCTCAGACTCATGTCGAGGAGGAGGTTCCAGCCCCAGCAGCTCCAGTAGGCCCAGCTCAAGTCCCAGGAGGAGTTTTGTTTTCACCGGATCTTCAGGATGCTTTGGTCCGGATAGCAGGTTTTATGGATTATATCACCAGAGCAGGTTTATTACCGGTAGCACCAGCCACTTCTCAGGCTGGAGGAGGTAATCAGACTCCTGCTACGCGCACTCTGGAGCCAGTAATTCCCCAGGCTTAGGTTCCCGTGATTCAGCCAGTTGAGGCAGCTCAGCCTATTATTGTAACTCCGTCTAATGATGGTGCAGCCATGTCTGCTGACGCATTATGGAGATTGGACAGGTTTACCAAGTTGTTCACTACCACATTCAGCGGCACTCCTTCAGAGGATCCACAGGATTTCCTATACAGCTGCCACGAAGTTCTCCGTACTATAGGTATTGTAGAGACTAATGGTGTGGACTTTGCTACTTTTCGATTATATGGTTCCGCCAAAACTTGGTGGAGAGATTATTGTCTATCTAGGCCAGCGGGATCGTCATCTTTGACTTGGGAGCAATTTGCAGAATTATTCTTGGAGAAGTTCCTTCCAGCAACTCAGCGGGAGGTTATGCGCAGACAATTTGAGCGTCTTCATCAGGGTTCTATGTCTGTCACACAGTACGAGACTAGGTTCGTGGACCTGGCTTGTCATGCTATTATCATACTTCCCACAGATCGAGAGAGGGTGAGAAGGTTTATTGATGGCTTGAATAAGCCAATTCGGCTACAGATGGCTATGGGGGCAGGAACTGAAATCACTTTTCAGGAGGCGGCTAATCCAGCCCGCCGGATCGAGATGGCTCTGTCACAGGGAGCGAGACATGGATCAGATAAGAGATCTCGTAATTCGGGCAGATTCAGTGGTACTTCGTCTGGAGATAGAGATTTTTATGATACAGGCCATCCTCCTTGGCCTTATCAGTCAGCTCTTCAGGTTTCTCATGATGTTTCAGGTGATCGTAATTCTCAGCCACGCTACTCTGATCAGCAGCCTATCAGTGCACCACCACTTCGCTATTTTCAGCAGCCGAGGGCTTGTTTTACATGCGGTGATCTTAGGCACATTGCAAAGTATTGCCCTCGAGCTTCCGACAGATCTCACCAGCAGGGTTCTCGTGCCATGATTCAGGCCCCAGTTCCCTCACAGCCTGCCCAGCCAGCTAGAGGCGGAGGTAGAGGACATAGAGGTGGAGGTAGAGGTCATAGAGGTGGAGCTCAGACCGATAGAGGTAGAGACCAGCCAGCAGCTGATCGTCCTAGAGATACTGCTCAGGGTGGCGGGGCACAGCCCCGATGTTATGCACTTCCCGCCAGACCAGAGGCTGAGTCTTCTGATGCCGTCATTACAGGTATTATTTTGGTTTGTGATAGAAAGGCATCAACATTATTTGACCCTGGATCTACATATTCGTACGTGTCTTCCTATTTTGCACCGTACTTGATTCAGCCCAGTGATCCACTGAGTGTTCCTGTTCATGTGTCTACACCAGTAGGCGATTCTATTGTGGTTGATCGAGTTTATCGGTCATGTATTATAGTAATTGAGGGTCTCGAGACCCGTGCTGATTTATTACTCCTAAATATGGTGGACTTTGATATTATACTAGGCATGGACTGGCTATCTCCATATCATGCTATTTTAGATTGTCATGCCAAGACTGTGACTTTAGCTCTGCCGAATTCGCCTCGTATAGAGTGGAAAAGAATTTCAGGTCATACTAGTCGCAATGTTATTTATGTTAAGGCTCAGCGTATGGTTGGAAAGGGATGCTTGGCTTATTTGGCCTATGTCCGTGATTCTAGTGCCGAGGTTCCTTCTATTGACTTTGTGCCTGTGGTTCGCGAATTTCCTGAAGTATTTCCTTCAGACTTGCCAGGTATGCCGCCCGATAGGGACATTGATTTTTGCATTGACTTGGCTCCAGGCACTCAGCCCATTTCCATTCCCCCATACCATATGGCTCCGCCAGAGTTAAAAGAATTGAAGGAACAATTGCAGGATTTACTTGAAAAGGGTTTCATTAGACCCAGTGTTTCGCCGTGGGGTGCACCAGTATTATTTGTAAAGAAGAAAGATGGTTCGATGAGAATGTTCATTGACTATCGACAGTTAAACAAGGTGACTATCAAAAATAAATATCCACTTCCGCGAATTGATGATTTATTTGACCAGCTTCAGGGTGCCAAGGTATTTTCAAAGATAGATTTGAGATCTGGCTATCATCAGCTGAAGATTAGGGCATCTGATGTCCCTAAGACATCGTTCCGCACTCGGTATGGACATTATGAATTTCTGGTCATGTCTTTTGGGTTGACAAATGCTCCAGAGCAACTTTTATAGAATTAATGAATCGGGTGTTCCGGCCTTATTTAGACTTGTTTGTAATAGTCTTCATTGATGACATATTAATATATTCCCGCATTCAGGAGGAGCATGCGCAACATCTCAGAGTGGCCTTGCAGACTCTGAGAGATAGCCAGCTATATGCAAAATTTTCAAAGTGTGAATTTTGGCTAAGTTCAGTTGCATTCCTGGGTCATATTGTGATGGCAGCAGGTATTCAAGTTGATCCGAAGAAAATTGAGGCAGTCAAGAACTGGCCTAGACCGACATCAGCCACATATATTCGGAGTTTCTTGGGGTTAGCGGGTTATTATCGCCGATTCGTAGAAGGATTTTCGTCTATTGCAACCCCACTGACCAGATTGACCCAGAAGGGTGTTCAATTTGAATGGTCCGATGAATGTGAGGCGAGCTTTCAAAAGCTCAAGACAGCCTTGACCACAGCACCGGTATTGGTTTTACCCACAGGTACGGGACCTTATACTGTTTATTGTGATGCTTCCCGTATTGGGCTTGGTGTAGTGTTAATGCAGGATGGCAAGGTTATTGCCTATGCTTCGAGGTAGTTGAAGATTCATGAGAAGAACTATCCAGTGCATGATCTAGAATTGGCGGCGATTATTCACGCATTGAAGATCTGGAGGCATTATTTGTATGGTGTAGCATGTGAAGTATACACCGATCATAAGAGTCTTCAATATTTATTTAAGCAGAAAGAGTTGAATATGAGGTAGAGAAGGTGGCTAGAGTTGCTAAAAGACTATGATGTTACTATTTTATATCACCCAGGTAAGGCCAATGTGGTGGCCGATGCATTGAGTAGAAAGTCCGCCAGCATGGGTAGTCTTGCATATATTCCGGTCAGTCAGAGACCATTAGCTCTAGACGTCCAGGCCTTAGCCAATCGGTTCGTGAGATTAAACATTTCTGAGCCTAGCAGGGTGTTAGCCCGCACGGTCGCTCATTCTTCTTTATTAGAGCGTATCCGTGAGAGGCAATTTGATGATCCTCATTTGCGTGAGTTGAGAGATACAGTACAGCGGGGAGGTGCCACACAGGTGAATCTAGATGATGATGGGGTATTGAAATTGCAGGGTCGAGTTTGTGTGCCCAATGTCGAAAGGATTCGAGAGTTAATCTTAGCGGAGGCCCACAGTTCGCGGTATTCTATTCACCCAGGCGCCGCGAAGATGTACCAGGACTTACGGCAGCACTATTGGTGGCGCAGAATGAAGAAAGACATCGTTGCATATGTCGCTCGGTGTCTAAATTGTCAGCAGGTGAAATATGAGCACTCAGAGACCTGGTGGTGTATTCCATAGGATTGAAATTCCCGAGTGGAAATGGGAGCGGATCACTATGGATTTCGTTACTGGACTTCCTTTGACTCGGAGGAAATTTGATGCTATTTGGGTCATTGTTGATAGGCTGACCAAGTCATCACACTTTATTCCAATATCTATCTCCTACTCGTCGGAGAGGTTAGCGGAGGTTTACATTAGGGAGATTGTTCGTCTTCATGGGGTGCCAGTATCTATTATCTCTGATCGGGGTACGCAGTTTACCTCGCAGTTTTGGAGAGCGGTCCAGCAGGAGTTAGGCACCCAGGTTCAGTTGAGTACAGAATTTCATCCTCAAACGCATGGCCAGTCCGAGAGGACTATTCAGATTCTAGAGGACATGCTTCGAGCCTGTGTTATTGATTTTGGAGGCTCGTGGGACCAGTTTCTGCTATTAGCAGAGTTCGCCTACAATAACAGTTACCAGTCTAGCATCCAGATGGCTCCGTATGAGGCGTTGTATGGTAGGCGATGTCGATCACCAGTTGGATGGTTTGAACCGGGAGAGGCTCGGTTGTTGGGTACAGACTTAGTTCAGGAGGCCTTGGATAAGGTCAAGACTATTCAAGAGAGATTGCGTTCAGCTCAGTCCAAGCAGAAGACTTATGCGGATCGTAAGGTTCGAGATGTAGATTTCATGGTTAGTGAACGAGTATTGCTCCGAGTGTCGCCTATGAAGGGCGTGATGAGGTTCGGGAAGAAGGGCAAGCTCAGCCCTAGGTATATTGGTCCATTTGAGATTCTAGACAGAGTGGGAGGGGTGGCTTACGGATTAGCTTTGCCGCCTAGCTTATCAGCCGTGCACCCAGTTTTTCACGTATCTATGCTTCGGAGATACCACGGCGATCCCACACATGTGTTAGACTTCAGTCTGTCCAATTGGACAATGATCTATCTTACGAGGAGGAGCCGGTGGCCATTCTAGACCGGCAGGTTCGACAGTTGAGGTCGAAGAGTTATCCTTCTATGCGTGTTCAGTGGAGAGGTCAGCCTCCTAAGGCATCGACCTGGGAGTCCGAGTCTGATATGCGGAGCCGCTACCCACATTTGTTTCCTGACTCAGGTACTTCTTTCTTTTGTCTGTTCGAGGATGAACGGTTATTTTAGAGGTGGAGATTGTGACGACCCAAAGGGTCATCACTTGTTTTATTAATCATTTCGAGCTTTTGAGGTCTTGAAAACCTCATTTATAGTTGCCTCGATTTGCATGCACAGTACGGGCACAAAGCTGGAAAATGTTTATGTTGAAATATGTGAAAATGTTGAGGAATTTTGATATTAATATTGATATGGTTGACTTTGGTCAACATTTTTGGTAAACGGACCCGGATCCCTGATTTGACGGACTCAGAAAATCCGTAGAAAAATATAGAACTTGGGCATATGCCCGGGATCGAAATTCAAGGTCTAGAACCCCGGTAAAAGAATTTTTCTGTTAAATTGTTTTCTGAAAATGTTTAAGGAAAATGAAACTGAAATTTGATTAAAAAGTAATGGTATTGGGCTCGTATTTTGGTTCCGACGCCCGGTACAAGTCATATATGTTGGTTAAGCGCTTCCTGTAAAGTTTGGTTGAAAACGGACGTCGTTTGACGTGTTTCGGCCTTAAATTAGAAATTTTGGAAATTTTGAAATTTGAAAGAATTCTTGAGTTTTAAGGCTCAATTCATTGATTTTGATGTTATTTTAGCAATTTGATCGCGTGAGCAAGTTTGTATGATGTTTTTGAGTTAGTGTGCATATTTGGTTTGGAGCCCTGTAACGACCCGACCGGTCGTTTTAGAAAATTTCGCCCCAATCCCCAATTTAACTGTCCCCCTAAGTTCATTTCTGCTATTGTGGTTTGCCGAGAGAGTCGTTTCTGAAATTTGGAGCATTTTGGGACAGTTAGTCCCTAAATGAGAACTTTAAAGCTAAAAAATGGCATGTAGCCGGAACAGTATTAAGACGATCTCGGAACGGATATCCGATAGTTTCATTAGCTCCGTTAGGTGATTTCGGGGTTAGGAGCGCGTTCGGAATGTATTTTGGAGGTCCGTGGCTCAATTAGGCTTGAAATGCCGAAGGATGAAATTTTGGCGAATCCGAACGATAGGTGAGATTTTGATCCGGGGTCGGAATGGAATTCCGACAATTTCTGTAGCTTCGTTATGTGATTTTGGATATGTCCACAAATTTTCAGGTCATTCGGACGTCGTTTGGTTGGGTTTTTGATCGAATGTGCAATTCGGAAAGTTTTAAGAAATTTAGGCTTGAATTCGATGTGAATTATGGGTTTTGATGTTGTTAGACATGTTTTTATGATTGGAACAAGTTTGTATCGTATTTTGGAGTATGTTTATGGTTTTCGTTGGGGTCCCGGGGGCCTCGGGATGAATTCGGACCATCAAACGGGCATTTTGAAGCCTTGAACAACCTGCAGAAAATTGCAGGTCAGTGCAGCAGGGATTTGGCCTTCGCGTTCGCGTGAAGGTGGTCGCGTTCGCGTAGGCCAGTCATGCCAAGGCATCGCGTTCGCGATAAGACCAACGCGTTCGCGTAGGTGGTGAGATGTGATGCTTCGCATTCGCGTGACCTAGGTTCGCGAACGCGTAGAAGGGGGAGAGTCAGCATCGCGTTCGCGTAGTTGCTGTCGCGTTCGCGTAGAGGCGGGACTAGGCGCCGGGGAATTTTGTGCTTCGCGGATGCATGGGGAGCATCGCATTCGCGAAAGGTAAATTGAACAGACCTTCGCGGACGCGTGAGTACCTTCGCGAACGCGTAGAGCACTGGGGTCTGGCAGTGAGTTTAAGTTCAGAACATAACAGCCGCGGCCTCCATACACAAAAACGCCATTTTTGAGCTTCAAGAGAGGAAATTGACGGGGAAACACTGGGATATCATCGGGAAATCATCGGGGGTAAGTTTCTTGACCTTAATTCGTTGGTTTATCATGAAATCTGTGATTATTTCACTGAAAATGGAAGATTAAAGGTGGGTTTGAGCCCTAGGCCTAAATGTTAGAAAATCTTTGATTTGAATGGGCAAACGGAGTCCGATTTCGATAAATTTTATATGCAGGGACTCGTATTGAGATAAGGAACCCGAATATATAATTTTTGTGATTTTTCGATAAGCGTACCAAAAGTCGGGTTTTGGCAACTTGTGGGTTTTGGTGTATTTTGAGTTATTTTGATTGGGTAATGCCCAATTGGCCTATTTTGATGTGATTCTATTGATTTTTATCAGATACTACACTTGTGGAGGCCGACATTCGCTGCAAGAGGGTGATTTCTTAGCGGTTTTGTACCGGAATTGAGGTAAGTGGCTTGTCTAACTTCGTGTGGGGGACTTTCACCCCTAGGATATTATTGTGATACTTTAAATGCCTTGTACGCGAGGTGACGGGCGTGTACATATGCTGGTTGTTGAACACATACTTTACTCAAAATGTTCAATGAGTGATATTCCTGTTTTTAGCTGTTAAATTCGGTATTCCTACCCGGTAGTAGTTAGAAAAACATGATTAGATAGTATCTAACTGTTTAGTTGCTTAATTGACTTACTTGAGTTTTCTTGGTAATCGCTGGCGCTGTTCATCGGCGAAGTTATCGTTAAGCATATTATACTTCTCTCTCTGTATTCCTTTACTTGTTGTGGTTATGGATTACGGGTTCGATTCCCGAGATCTTGAGCTTATTAAAATATGGACTACGGGTTCGATTCCCGAGATCCCGAGCTTATTGAAATATGGACTACGGGTTCGATTCCCGAGATCCTGAGATTATTGAAATATGGACTACGGGTTCGATTCCCGAGATCCTGAGATTATCGAAATGTGGACTACGGGTTCGATTCCCGAGATCCCGAGATTATTGAAATATGGACTACGGGTTCGATTCCCGAGATCCCGAGATTATTGAAATGTGGACTACGGGTTCGATTCCCGAGATCCCTGAGATTATTGAAATGTGGACTACGGGTTCGATTCCCGAGATCCTGACTTATTGGTAGGGACTGCGGGTTCGATTCCCGGAGATCCCGAGTTATTGAGATATTATTGAGACATGGGCTGCGGGTTCGATTCCCGGAGACCCAGAGGTACTGAGAATGGGACTGTGGGTTCAATTCCCACAGATCCTGGATTTTTTAATTGAGTTGGTTATTTGTTGTTAGCTTAATTGTAGACAGTTGCAGTAATCATCATAAATGTTGTTAATTCGGAAATTATTATTATTTAAACTGATTATTTTGTTATCATCATTATATTATTGTTTTCTCAGTAGGGCCCTGACCTTCCTCGTCACTACTCCATCGAGGTTAGGCTTGGCACTTACTGAGTACCGCCGTGGTGTACTCATGCTACTCTTCTGCACACTTTTGTTGTGCAGATCCAGGTACATCAGAGCAGGCTCGTACTAGGTGATTCCGCAGCTTTCTGGGAGACTTCGAGGTATGATCCGCTACGTCCGCGGATCCGGAGGCTTCCCTTCTATTCTAGTAGTACTAGTTGACATTTTTCTTCATTTCGTTGTTAGATACTCTTTATACATAGAGCCACAGTTGTATCTCTCTTTTAGTCTGTGTTACCGTGGGGTTCCGGATCTTGGTAGTGTTTTATTCATTGTGTGACGGATGTATGTGCCAAGCGGCACGGATTACATATCTTTTATGCTATTTTTCCGCTATTTCTTATTTAAGTATTTATAACTTGTATATTCCGCAACGTGTTAGGCTTACCTAGTCGTGGGGACTGGGTGCCATCACGACATGTTCACAATTGGTGAACTAGGGTCGTGACAAGTTGGTATCGGAGCTCTAGGTTCATAGGAGTCACGGGACACAGACCGGTTACTTAGAGTCTCGCTGATCGATACGGAGACGTCTGTATTTATCTACGAGGGGCTATGTAACCGTTTAGGAAACTCTTCATTTCTTTTGGATTCCTTGTCGTGCGACATTTTTGACATCAAAAATCTAAACTATCGCTTTCTATTCTCTCACATATGGCGAGGACACGATCTACTCGCGATGATCGGGGCACCCGCGCCCCCTGTCGCCGCCGTCGAGGCCGGGGCCGAGGTAGTGGACGAGGATGCGCCCGAGGTGCAGCCACAAGCACCCGCGCGCGCCGCCGCCGAGGTGCCACAGGTAGACCAGGTTGGAGCGCAGGCACTCGGTACACCGACTACGACTGCTACTACTCCGAAGACTCACAGAGACCCCGGCCCGGCTCATGAGTATGTATACAACTTTAGCTCGAGCAGGACTCGCTCCTCTCGTCGCAGCCTATATCTCGAGGCCGGGGAGGGCCCGGACTCCCGCAGCCGTTACACCGGAGCAGCGCGTGCCAGTGGGACAGGTTCCGGATATTTTGGTTATGCCTCCCGCCGCCCCAGCACAGCCCGGAGGTGGACCAGCCTGCCTCCGAGGACGAGCAACGTAGATTGGAGAGGTTCAAGAAATATGACCCTCCGGTGTTTAGCGGTTTGGCTTCATATGATGCATTGGGTTTTCTAGAGGAGTGTCATCGTATTCTTTGTACTATGGGGATTGTGGAGACCGGCGGGGTTTCTTTCACCGCTTTTCAATTTCGTGGGGCCGCTTATGATTGGTGGCGCACGTATGAGTTGGATAGTCCGGAGGAGTCTGCTTCATTGACTTGGACGCAGTTTTCAGATCTGTTTTTGAGGGAGTTTGTTCCACAGAGCCTTAGGGATTCTTGGCGCTCGGAGTTTGAGCGGTTGCGACAGGGCTCCATGTCAGTATCGGAGTATGCCATCAGTTTCACCCGTCTAGCCAGGCATGCACCGGCTTTGGTAGCCACGGTTCGGGAGAGAGTGCGGAGATTTATCGAGGGCCTTGTTCCGCCTATCCGATCCAGCATGGCCAGAGAGCTTGAGACAGATATATCTTATCAGCAGGCGGTTAGCATTGCCAAGAGGATCGAGAGTATGCTCCCTAGAGAGCGGAGAGAGAGAGAGAGGCCAAGAGGTCTCGTGAGTCGCGCCATTTCTCTGGTGCCCGCACTTCATCAGCCGGTCGTTTTGGCAGGGGTTATTCCGGCCGACCAGTTCATTCAGCATTGCCCGCAGCCGGTAGCACTCCAGGTCTTCCAGCACCTCAGGAGCCTTATTATGCTCCCCCAGTTTCCAGTGCACCTCCTACGCGGGGTCCTTCCAGGGGTCAGACTAGCGGGGGTGAGGCCGGTTAGTCACAGCCACCGCGTCCTCCCAGAGCTTGTTTTGAGTGCGGGGATACTCTCCACCTGGTTAGGGAGTGCCCCAGGCGCAGGAGAGGAGCCCTTCATCAGTCATCACAGCATCCGCGTGGTTCTCAGGGCCAGCAGGCTATCATTCCAGCTCCAGCTGCTATTCCACCTGCCCAGCCAGCCAGGGGCGGGGGTCAGGGTTCTAGAGGCCGCCCTCGAGAGGGGGGACAGGCCAGATTCTATGCTATTCCTGATCGCGCCGCGGCTGTTGCATCCGACTCTGTTATCACAGGTATTATTCTGGTTAGTCACAGGGAGGCATCAGTTCTATTCGACCCTGGTTCCACCTTTTCATATGTGTCTTCTTACTTTGCTTCTCATCTGGGTGTGCCTCGGGATTCTTTGAGTGCCCCCATTTATGTTTCCACTCCGGTGGGTGATTCTTTGGCTATGGACCGCGTATATCGGTCGTGTTTGGTTACCATTTGTGATTTTGAGACCAGAGCGGATCTATTGTTGCTCGAGATGGTCGATTTTGATATTATTCTGGGCATGGATTGGTTGTCGCCCCATTATGCTATTCTTGATTGTCACGCCAAGACCGTGACGCTGGCTATGCCAGGCATTCCACGTATTGAGTGGAGTGGTACTCTAGATCACACCCCTAGCCGTGTTATTTCTTTCTCAGAGCTCAGCGTATGGTTGAGAAGGGGTGTGCTGCTTATCTAGCCTATGTGCGGGACGTCAGTATTGACACTCCCTCTATTGATTCTGTTCATGTGGTACGTGACTTTGCTGATGTATTTCCAGCTGATCTCCCGGGCATGCCGCCCGACAGAGATATTGACTTTGCTATTGACTTGTTGCCGGGCACTCAGCCCATTTCTATTCCACCGTACCGTATGGCTCCTCATGAGTTGAAGGAGTTGAAGGATCAGTTACAGGAGTTATTGGGCAAGGGTTTTATTCCACCCATTGTTTCGCCTTGGGGTGCTCCTATATTGTTTGTGAAGAAAAAGGACGGTTCTATGCGTATGTGTATTGACTATCGTCAGCTCAACAAGGTTACAGTGAAGAACCCGGTATCCTTTGCCCCGTATTGATGATTTATTTGACCAGCTACAGGGCGCACATGTGTTTTCTAAGATTGATTTGCGCTCTAGGTATCACCAGCTGAAGATTCGGGAGCCAGATATCCCGAAGACTGCCTTCAAGACCCGGTATGGTCACTATGAGTTCCTCGTGATGTCTTTTGGGCTGACTAATGCCCCAGCAGCCTTTATGCATTTGATGCACAGTGTGTTCAGGCCTTATCCGGACTCGTTCGTGATTGTCTTCATTGATGATATTCTAGTATATTCCCGGAGCCGGGAAGAGCACGAGTAGCATTTGAGGATAGTGCTTCAGATTTTGAGGGAGAAGCAACTTTATGCCAAGTTCTCTAAATGTTAATTCTGGTTGAGTTCAGTGGCATTTTTGGGCCACGTGGTGTCGAGTGATGGTATTCGAGTAGATCCGAGGAAGGTGGAGGCCGTGCGGAGTTGGCCCAGACCCTCCTCCGCTACTGAGATTCGCAGTTTCCTTGGTTTGGCGGGCTATTACCATCGTTTCGTAGAGGGGTTCTCTTCGATTGCAGCACCTATGACTAGATTGACCCAAAGGGGTGCCCCTTTCCAGTGGACAGACGAGTGTGAGGCGAGCTTTCAGAAGCTCAAGACAGTTTTGACTTTGGCCCCTATATTGATGTTGCCTACAGGTTCGGGGTCCTATACCGTATATTGTGATGCCTCACGAGTTGGACTCGGTGCGGTATTGATGCAGGACGGTAGGGTGATTGCCTACGCGTCGAGACAACTGAAGGTGCATGAGAAGAATTACCCTGTTCATGATTTGGAGCTAGCCGCCATTGTTCACGCCTTGAAAATTTGGCGTCATTATTTATATGGGGTTCCTTGTGAGATCTACACTGATCACCGGAGCTTGCAGCACTTGCTTAAGCAGAAGGACCTGAATATGCGTCAGAGGAGATGGTTGGAGCTACCGAAGGACTATGATATTACTATTCTCTATCATCCGGGCAAGGCTAATGTGGTTGCCGATGCCTTGAGTCGTCGGGCAGAGAGTTTGGGGAGTTTGGCGTATCTACCAGCTTCGGAGAGGCCTATGGCGATGGATGTTCATGCTTTAGCCAGACAGTTTGTTAGATTGGATCTTTCGGAGCCCAGCCGGGTTCTGGCTTGTGTGATTTCTCGGTCTTCTCTATCTGACTGCATCAGGGAGCGTCAGTTCGACGACCCTCATTTGCTTGTCCTCCAGGATAGAGTTCGGCGTGGTAATACTCCAGATGTTACCATCGGAGATGATGGAGTTATGAGGATGCAGGGGCGCATCTGTGTGCCCAATGTAGATGTTCTTCGAGAGCTGATTCTAGTAGAGGCCCATAGCTCACGGTATTACATCCATCCGGGAGCCGCGAAGATGTATCAGGACTTGAAACAGCATTACTGGTGGAGGCGGATGAAGAGGGATATAGTTGATTATGTTTCCAGATGCCTCAACTGCCAGCAAGTGAAGTATGAGCATCAGCGTCCGGGTGGATTGATGCAGCAGATTGAGATTCCCGAGTGGAAATGGGAGCGCATTACCATGGACTTTGTATCCGGACTTCCACGGACGGTTAGGAAGTTTGATTCTATTTGGGTTATTGTGGATCGGCTGACCAAGTCCGCTCATTTTATACCGGTGAGCACTACATATTCATCGGAGCGACCGGCGGAGATCTATATCAGGGAGGTAGTTCGGCTGCATGGTATTCCAGTTTCCATCATTTCAGATAGAGGCACTCAGTTCACTTTACGGTTCTGGAGAGCTGTACAGCAGGAGTTAGGTACTCGGGTGGAGCTGAGCACAACATTTCACCCCCAGACTGATGGGCAGTCCGAGCGCACTATTCAGATTTTGGAGGATATGCTCCGTGCTTGCGTGATTGAGTTTGGAGGTTCATGGGATCACTTCTTGCCACTGGCGGAGTTTGCTTATAACAACAACTACCGGTCTAGTATTCAGATGGCACCGTACGAGGCCCTGTATGGTAGGAGGTGCAGGTCTCCCGTGGGTTGGTTCGAGCCGGGCGAGGCCATGTTGCTAGGTACCGATATGGTTCAGGATGCTATGGACAAGGTCAAGGTGATTCAGGACAAAGTTATGCGGACAAGAAGGTTCGCGATAAGAAGGTTCGCGATGTAGCTTTTATGGTTGGCGAGCGGGTTCTACTTCGAGTCTCGCCCATGAAGGGCGTTATGAGGTTCGGGAAGAAAGGAAAGCTGAGTCCTAGATTTATTGGCCCTTTTGAGATTTTGAGGCGTGTTGGGGAGGTTGCTTATGAGTTGGCCTTACCTCCCAGCCTAGCCGGAGTTCACCCCGTATTTCATGTCTCCATGCTCCGAGATACCATGGTGACCCGTCGCATGTGTTGGATTTCACATCTGTTCAGCCAGACAAGGATCTGTCTTATGTTGAGGAGCTAGTAGCCATTCTAGACAGGCAGGTCAGAAAGCTAAGGTCAAAGAATGTCACTTCGGTAAAGGTTCAGTGGCGGGGCCAGCCGGTCGAGGAGGCGACTTGGGAGACCGAGCAGGATATGCGCAGCCAGTACCCTCATCTTTTCACCACTCCAGGTATGTTTTCTATGCTCGTTCGAGGACGAACGAATCTTTAAGTGTGGGAAGATGTAACGACCCGACCGGTCGTTTTAGAAAATTTCGCCCCAATCCCCAATTTAACTGTTCCCCTAAGTTCATTTCTGCTATTGTGGTTTGCCGAGAGAGTCGGTTCTGAAATTTGGAGCATTTTGGGACACTTAGTCCCTAAATGAGAACTTTAAAGCTAGAAAATGGCCCGTAGCCGGAACAGTGTTAAGACGATCTCGGAACGGAAATCCGATGGTTCCATTAGCTCTGTTAGGTGATTTCGTGGTTAGGAGCGCATTCAGAATGTATTTTGAAGGTCCGTAGCTCAATTAGGCTTGAAATGCCGAAGGATGAAATTTTGGCGAATCCGAATGATAGGTGAGATTTTGATCCGGGGGTCGGAATGGAATTCCAACAATTTCTATAGCTTCGTTATGTGATTTTGGATATGTCCACAAATTTTTAGGTCATTCGGACGTCGTTTGGTTGGGTTTTTGATCGAATGTGCAATTCGGAAAGTTTTAAGAAATTTAGGCTTGAATTCGATGTGAATTATGGGTTTTGATGTTGTTAGACATATTTTTATGATTGGAACAAGTTTGTATCGTATTTTGGAGTATGTTGGTGGTTTTTGTTGGGGTCCCGGGGGCCTCGGGATGAATTCGGACCATCAAACGGGCATTTTGAAGCCTTGAACAACCTGCAGAAAATTGCAGGTCAGTGCAGCAGGGATTTGGCCTTCGCGTTCGCGTGAAGGTGGTCGCGTTCGCGTAGGCCAGTCATGCCAAGGCATCACGTTCGCGATAAGACCAACGCGTTTGCATAGGTGGTGAGATGTGATGCTTCGCGTTCGCGTGACCTAGGTTCGCGAACGCGTAGAAGGGGGAGAGTCAGCATCGCGTTCGCGTAGTTGCTGTCGCGTTCGCGTAGAGGTGGGACTTGGCGCCGGGGAATTTTGTGCTTTGCGGACGCGTGGGGAGCATTGCGTTCGCGAAGGGTAAATTGAACAGACCTTCGCGGACGCGTGAGTACCTTCGCGAATGCGTAGAGCACTGGGGTCTGGCAGTGAGTTTAAGTTCAGAACATAACAGCCGCGGCCTCCATACACAAAAACGCCATTTTTGAGCTCCAAGAGAGGAAATTGACGGGGAAACGCTGGGATATCATCGGGAAATCATCGAGGGTAAGTTTCTTGACCTTAATTCGTTGGTTTATCATGAAATCTGTGATTATTTCACTGAAAATGGAAGATTAAAGGTGGGTTTGAGCCCTAGGCCTAAATGTTAGAAAATCTTTGATTTGAATGGGCAAACGGAGTCCGATTTCGATAAATTTTATATGCACGGACTCGTATTGAGATAAGGAACTCGAATATATAATTTTTGTGATTTTTCGATAAGCGTACCAAAAGTCGGGTTTTGGCAACTTGTGGGTTTTGGTCTATTTTGAGTTATTTTGATTGGGTAATGCCCAATTGACCTATTTTGATGTGATTCTATTGATTTTTATCAGATACTACACTTGTGGAGGCCGACATTCGCGGAAAGAGGGTGATTTCTTAGCGGTTTTGTACCGGAATTGAGGTAAGTGGCTTGTCTAACTTCGTGTGGGGGACTTTCACCCCTAGGATATTATTGTGATACTTTAAATGCCTTGTACGCGACGTGACGGGCGTGTACATGCGCTGGTTGTTGAACACATACTTTACTCAAAATGTTCAATGAGTGATATTCCTGTTTTTAGCTGTTAAATTCGGTATTCCTACCCGGTAGTAGTTAGAAAAGCATGATTAGATAGTATCTAACTGTCTAGTTGCTTAATTGACTTACTTGAGTTTTCTTGTAATCGCTGGCGCTGTTCATCGGCGAAGTTATCGTTAAGCATATTGTACTTCTCTCTGTGTATTCCTTTACTTGCTGTGGTTATGGGCTGCAGGTTCGTATCCCGAGATTCTAAGATTGTTGAAATATGGACTACGGGTTCGATTCCCGAGATCCTGAGATTATTGAAATATGGACTACGGGTTCGATTCCCGAGATCCCGAGATTATTGAAATATGGACTACGGGTTCGATTCCCGAGATCCTGAGATTATTGAAATATGGACTACGGGTTCGATTCCCGAAATCTTGAGATTTTTGAAATATGGACTACGGGTTCGATTCCCGAGATCCCTGAGATTATTGAAATGTGGACTACGGGTTCGATTCCCGAGATCCCGAGATTATTGAAATGTGGACTACGGGTTCGATTCCCGAGATCCCGAGATTATTGAAATGTGGACTACGGGTTCGATTCCCGAGATCCCTGAGTTATTGAAATATTATTGAGACATGGGCTGCGGGTTCGATTCCCGGAGACCCAGAGGTACTGAGAATGGGACTGTGGGTTCAATTCCCACAGATCCTGGATTTGTTTAATTGAGTTGGTTATTTGTTGTTAGCTTAATTGTAGACAGTTGCAGTAATCATCATAAATGTTGTTAATTCGGAAATTATTATTATTATTTAAACTGTTTATTTTGTTATCATCATTATATTATTGTTTTCTCAGTAGGGCCCTGACCTTCCTCGTCACTACTCCATCGAGGTTAGGCTTGGCACTTACTGAGTACCGCCGTGGTGTACTCATGCTACTCTTCTGCACACTTTTGTTGTGCAGATCCAGGTACATCAGAGCAGGCTCGTGCTAGGTGATTCCGCAGCTTTCCGGGAGACTTCGAGGTATGATCTGCTACGTCCGCGGATCCGGAGGCTTCCCTTCTATTCTAGTAGTACTAGTTGACATTTTTCTTCATTTCGTTGTTAGATACTCTTTACACATAGAGCCACAGTTGTATTTCTCTTTTAGTCTGTGTTACCATGGGGTTCCGGATCTTGGTAGTGTTTTATTCATTGTGTGACGGATGTATGTGCCAAGCGGCACGGATTACATATCTTTTATGCTATTTTTCCGCTATTTCTTATTTAAGTATTTATAACTTGTATATTCCGCAACGTGTTAGGCTTACCTAGTCGTAGGGACTGGGTGCCATCACGACATGTTCACAATTGGTGAACTAGGGTCGTGACAAGCCCCGAGGACTCGGGAGTGTTTCGGAGGTGGTTCGGGGTGTTTTTGGATTTGAAAACACAGCAGAAATTCTGCTGTTTCTGCACAGGGATTTTGTACTACGCGATCGCGGCCTCATCCACGCGATCGCACAGCATTGGCCAGTCCTTCTACGCGATCGCAGCATTCCTCACGCGATCGCGTAGCTTCCAGTTTTTCCCCTACGCGATCGCAGTCATGTTCACGCGATCGCATAGGCCAAATAGGCTGCCTGGTGAGTTTCCTCTACGCGATCGCAGCATCCCTCACGCGATCGCGTAGCTTCCAGTCTTTTTTCTCCACGCGATCGCAACCATTTGCACGCGATCGCATAAGAGGCCAGTCTTTCCTCTACGGGATCGCAGCACAATTCACGCGATCGCGTAGGGTAAATTTCCGCCCAGTGAATTAATACCCAAAACAGAACACTTATGGGATTTTATCCCATTTTCACAAAATCCTTTCTTCTCCACAGCTCTTAGGCGATCTTTGGGGCATTTCTTCATCAAAGTTCATTGGGTAAGTATTGTTTAACTCGTCTTCTTCATTTTTCATCAACATCAATCAAATTCTTAGGCTTAAACATGTGTAAATTGGTTGAAAAATTAGAGAAATGGGTATAGTTAGGGTTTTCAATGAATTTACGATCTAGACTTCGTTTTGGAGTCGGACTTAAGAACAAATTGTATATTTGAACTCACGGAGGATTGGGTGAACTTATTTTGGTTCGAAACTTGAGTTTCGATTATGTGGGCCCGGGGTCGATTTTTACTATTCCGGGCAGAATATTGTAAAAATCATATTTAGCAATATGAACTAGTTTGTTAAGTAGAATTGATGATATTAAATCAATTGTGTATAGATACGATTGGATTGGAGTCAAATTCGAAAGGAAAAGGCATTGCTACGGATTGAATCGTTCGTAAACTTTCGAGGTAAGTGTTTGTTCTATCCTAGTTCGAAGGAATAGGAATTTAGTTATGAATAAATTGTTGATTAAGAGTTATTGGTGTGACACCGGTAATGGAGATGAATTGTTAAAATTATTATCAATTATTAGTTTAAAACCGGTAATTATAAATATTGTTGATGCAGAGATTATTGGCTAAATGTCGGTAATATATATATTTATGAATTGGGATCGTGTGGCGCGCCGACCACTTATATATTTATGAATTTGGGTCGTGTGGCGCGCCGACCACTTATATATTTATGAATTGGGATCGTGTGGCACGCCGACCACTTATATAATAAGAAATGGGATCGTGTGGCACGCCGACCACAAAGTGATTTAAATCTTGGCATTGGCCATAGCTGCCGGTAGCCTATTGATTGGGAGCGGGTGGTACGCCTACCACAAGAGGTAATTATCGTGATAGTTGGGAGCGGGTGGTACGCCTACCACGAGATATGAAATGAGAAAGGAATTGAGACATGAAAGTAAGAATTATTCTGTTGATTAGATTATTCTGGATATCACGAGTTATTGACTGTTATTTCAAAGCAGAGATTTTCCTTATAAATGTATTGTATATATATATATATATATATATATATATATATATATATATATATATATATATATATATATATATATAACTGTACAGGTTTATGTGGGTGACTGGCCTTAGCCTTGTCACTAGTTCGCTGGGATAGGCCAGGCACTTACCAGCACATGGGGTCGGTTGTGATGATACTACACTCTGCGCTCTTTTTGCGCAGATACAGGTTACGGACAGCAGCAGCGGCAGTAGCGACTTGTGGATTTTCCGACTACTGAGACTACGAGGTAGCCTTGCAGGCATCCGCAGGACCCGTTGTCTCTTCTATCTATGCTTTTCATTCTGTTATCTAATCTAATCGAGATAAACGGCTTATATTTTCTTTCAGACAATTATATGTATTATTCTTAGAAGTTCGTGGTATTGTGACACCAGTCTTGGGTAGTGTATCATGTTTGGGTTTTCTTTATCATATTTGATTAAGTCTTCCGCTAAGTGATTATTCCGCTTTAATTTATACGTTTTTAATTTTAATGTCTTAATAAGAATTCGGTAATTAATGGAGGAGTAATTAATATTTGGCTTGCCTAGCTTCCATTAGTAGGCGCCATCATGACCCCGATGGTGGAAAATCCGGGTCGTGATAAATACATACTTTACTTAAAATGTTCAATGAGTGATATTCCTGTTTTTAGTTGTTAAATTCGATATTCCTACCCGGTAGCAGTTAGAAGAGCATGATTAGGTAGTATTTAACCGTCTAGTTGCCTAATTGTCTTACTTGAGTTTTCTTGGTAATCGTTGGCGCTGTTTATCGGCGAAGTTATAGTTAAGCATATTATACTTCTTTCTGTGTACTCCTTTACTTGCTGTGTTTGTGGACTGCGGGTTCAATTCCCGGAGATCCTAGGGCTGTGGGTTCGATTCCTAGAGACCCAAAGTGGTATTGTTGTGGACTGCGGGTTCGATTCCCGGAGATCCTGAGATGTATTGAGATGTGGACTACGGGTTTGATTCCCGAGATCCTGAGATTATTGAAATGTGGACTACGGGTTCGATTCCCGAGATCCTGAGATTATTGAAATATGGACTACGGGTTCGATTCCCGAGATCCTGACTTATTGGTAGGGACTGCGGGTTCGATTCCCGGAGATCCTGAGTTATTGAGATATTATTGAGACATGGGCTGCGGGTTCGATTCCCGGAGACCCATGGGTACTGTCAATGGGACTGTGGGTTCAATTCCCACAGGTCCTGGACTTGTTTTATTGAGTTGGTTATTTGTTGTTAGCTTAAATTGTAGACGGTTGCAGTAATCATTTTATTATTGTTATTGCGAAAATTATTATCATTTAAACTGTTTATTATTGTTATTATCACTATATTATTGCTTCCTCAGTAGGGCCCTGACCTTCCTCGTCACTACTCCATCGAGGTTAGGCTTGGCACTTACTGAGTACCGCTGTGGTGCACTCATGCTACTTTTCTCCACACTTTTGTTGTGCAGATCCAGGTACATCAGAGCAGGCTCGTGCTAGGTGATTTCCGTAGCTTTCTGGAGGCCTCGAGGTATGATCTGCTACGTCCGCAGATCCGGAGGCTTTCCTTCTATTCTAATAGTACTAGTTGACATTTTTCTTCGTTTCGTTGTTAGCTACTCTTTACACATAGAGCCACAGTTGTATATTCTCCTTTAGTCTGTGTTGCCGTGGGATTCCGGATCTTGGTAACATTTTATTCAGTGTGGTGACGAATGTATGTGCCAAGCGGCACGGATTACATACCTTTTTATGCTATTTTTCCGCTGTTTCTTATTTAAGTGTTCATAGCTTGTGTATTTCGCAACGTGTTAGGCTTACCTAGTCGTGGGGACTGGGTGCCATCACGACATGTTAACGATTGGTGAACTAGGGTCGTGACAAGGTATTTGATCGATGGTAGCTATTCGTTGCCGTGAAGACTCAAGGTAAACCTGCTATAGCGTTCGCAGTCCTCAGAGTCACCTTCAATTGTACTTATTTTCATTTGTTCCTTTTGTTTCGGAACAGTTATGTAATTATATTGTATAACTACTCTTAGAAAGGTTTGTGACTTGTACTACCGGTTTTGGGAATAGTAAATCGTTTAGAGAAATTTCAGTTGAAGTTAATAAGTAGCAACGTTATTTCGGTTTATGTTAGGCTTACTTAGTTTGAGAACTAGGTGCCATCACGACTCCTTCAGAGGGATTTTTGGGTCGTGACAGTTAGATACTCTTAATAATATTATGTGTTGGAAAAGATCGTATAGGCTTACCCAAAACAGATATATCTCATTGTATTAAGGTATAACGATGGCAAAATGATGGTGCTGGGTCCGGCTTATAGGATGTTTGGATGGGCTTAAAAACTGGTCAAACCAGCTTTTAAGCACTTTTTTATGGGATGGAGTGTTTGGATAAAAAACAAGCTGCTTAAAAAAACAAAAAAATGCTTAAAAAAAGCTAAAAGCAACAAGTTGGTCTACCCCAACTTTTTTTATTTTGGCTTAAAAGCCATTTTGGTTTGACCAGTGAAATTACCCTCATGTCCCTTATAAGTATTTATAATACCAAAATTACCCTCCGTCAAAGAAACCCTAAATTATCGTATTTCTCCTATTTTCTTCAGTTTGAACTTTGAAGACTGCGGTCTCCTTTCATCCTCATCGATCTATGCTTCATCTTTAAATTTTGTGCGTTTTTCTTCAAGCAATTCAGTGGAAACCGCTTGTTTATAAAATAAGTTTCAGCACTTAAAAGCTCTTACCAGCACTTGTTTACCAATTACTTCAACAGCTTTTTTTAAGCTTCAACACTTTTATCCAAGCAGGTAACTGCTTATTTATAAAATAAGTTTGAATACTTAAAAGTTATTTTTCAGCACTTAAAAGCTATTTTTATCAAAGCAGGTAATTGCTTAGTATTTTTCTTCTCATTGGGCTAGTTTAATACTTTTACGCGTACCTTCAAAATGCATACACATCCTAAGAGTTGGATACTCTTAATGGTACAAGGCAATTTAAAAAAAACTGTGGGGATTAGTTAAAATCAAAAGCAGATAATATCATACGGTGTTAAATATATTTGGGTTAGTTTAAGCCAACACTCATCTGATATCTTTTCAATATCATATTATATTATTAATATGAAGCCCTAAAGTGAAAGTTAAAAGGTGAAATTATTCATAATCTCTGTCTCACACACACACACACACACATATATATATATATATATATATATATATATATATATATATATATATATATATATATATATATATATATATATATATATATATATTTAATAGACTTCTTAATATATAAACATAACTTGAGCAAAATCTACCGAGTTCCCGTGAACCTAAATATTAAACTCTAGATCCACACTATATATATATATATATATATATATATATATATATATATATATATATATATATATATATATATATATATATATATGTGTGTGTGTGTGTGTGTGTGTGTGAAAAGGTTAACTAAATAAAGGAATTCAATAATTAGTTCCTATATAATATAGTTCTTTCATTATTGTTCACTGCATGAAAAAAATTCTTGCATAATTAGTCCGTGAATCAAATGATGCCTTAGTTAACAAAGAAGAAGTCCACTAATTTAGAGCTAATTCTAGTTCTGCAAATCTTTGTTGGTTTTTTCAACTTATATCGATTGGATTTAAGCAACTCCTTTATCACACATAAGGATGTGATGGCCGGTATATGGTTAAGATGCCTTTACCTTTATTTAAAAGTTTTGATGTTCCTATTTTGTGAATGGAGAATCTTTTATTAATGAAATACTTTAATTGGACCGTGAATTTAAGATATTGAATAATCAATCCGGGAAAATAAAAATCTATTTTCTTGGGTCAACCAGTCAATCCAGTTTTATTCTTTCCATGAACATTTTGATGAATTAAAAAAACAATTACTTTCATCAATTCTTTAGTATGACAAAAAGTTAAAACCACCCCCCCCACCCCTCCCAAAGGTAGCGTCTGCTCAGTAAATTTTCATAGATAAAAACTGCAAAATTATCCCACAATCCAATAATCTTTTGGCATTAGGTTGGAGCAGTAACAACAAATGATTCCTTAAAATTCTGCAGTGACTACAGGACAAGCTCAAACCAATTATATCACTACTGGTCAACCCAATGAACTACATTATATGTAGATACTAGATAGGATAGCCCGTCCGGACCCAACATTTTGTATTATACTATGTTTTATTTCGACAAATATTATATGAATATCAAAACTCAAGCACAAAGAAAAATTGTATATATACTGAGACGTTTTATTACTAAAAATTTGTCGGTGGTGTTTGTGTACACATTGTTATGATCTTCTTTAATCACATGTAATGTATGGTTAGCAAATCTTTCATATAACACTAAGTGCTGTAATTTAGTGGGATTTGTACCAGTAGGAAGTTCTAATTCCTAATTTTTCCAAAGATAGTGTGCAGCCAATAAATTCATACTCAGGCTGCTAGCATTTGAGAATTGATGAATAATTCTTATCCAAAGAAGTATCAGACTTGTTTTAATTTTGTTTTCTGGACAAATAAAATTTGTCACTAATTCATGAGAGAGGTCTCAATTTTTATAAGACAACTAATGCATGAAAGAGTACATTGTCATCAACTAACACTAAGAAGCCTATACAGATAGTGTAGACTTTTTTATTAAAATAAAAAGTTTAATTAATCACCACGAAACAAATACATTTACATCTATCAAACAATCATGAAAACTCCATAACAGAATCCAGCCAGTCAATCCCAGCCAGTTAACCCCACCATATGAATCTGTATCTCCCTTCCCCTTCATTCATCTATACATTTTGAATCTATACTACTGCACTTTCCCTGTTTGTACATGACTCCTATCCAGTTTGTACCACTGCTATGTTTTCCTCTTTATAACATCAATGCATCTATATTTACACTTGTACTTGATCCGTTCCAACTTCTTCTGTGGTGTTACACTTTTTGTAACCATAGAGCTTC
This sequence comes from Nicotiana noctiflora, assembly GCA_032618575.1. Classification (NCBI taxonomy): domain Eukaryota; kingdom Viridiplantae; phylum Streptophyta; class Magnoliopsida; order Solanales; family Solanaceae; genus Nicotiana; species Nicotiana noctiflora. The sequence goes on from JASVEL010013593.1 coordinate 97,441, forward strand.
ATTTGGCCTTCCATATGTGATATATCACAGATGCACGTGCTACCTACACAAATGCTATTATATTATAATTATTATATTAGAAGAGAGTATATTCAAATTTAAACAAGATATTTCCTCCAACTTACCAAGTTCAAACACGGAAAAGTGGTCAGTAAGATTCTTTTCTTTGCCAGAGCCATCAAGCAGTAGGTATTGACTTTTTTTATTCAAATTCTTTTGATCGTCGTTGCAATAAAAGCGATTCTTTTTTAACAAAGGATAGTTGTTTGTATAGCTTACGTCGCCGTCGCTGAAGCTTCATTTAAGATATTGTTTCTGTTGAGTATTGACACTTCTTTTTAGATGGGCAGCTTATTGATGTTACGGTTGTTTTATCGGCCGACATCTGCAATTTCAGCAGTTTAGCAATCATTAAAACAAATAAATTTGATAGCTACTTTAATAAAATTTTAAGTTCTACCAAAGTTATTCTATTTATAGAAGCAGTTTCCCCGTTGCTCTTATCAAATTATAACCAATGTAACCTGAATAATGAGAAGTTGATGACGAATGCAATTACAAAAAGACACTTTGCACAATTAAGGCACCAAAACTAGATAACACAAAGAAACAATAGGAATAGCGGGTAAGAGACAAAATGACTTGATTTTTGATTCTTTTTATCTAGGTAAAACCATGCAAAATAATGTGCATGTTGAAAATAAACTGTGCACACGTAGTTGTAAGTAGCACAAGTTAAGTGACAGGTGGTGATGCATATTTATGTATAGTTCATCCTACATAACTAAATTATAGATGAGAAAGCAATTTCATCTTTGTACAACTATAAATAATACCTACCGTACATGCAAAAAGAAGAATATTATATCAATAAATACCGCAACTAACATGAAAGGGAAAAAAGTTTGTTCCACTTCTGAACAAATCTCTCAAAGCCTATTTTAACTTTAAGGAGACAATCATTTCTACTGAAGACTCATCTTAACATTAGCTATATAATTGAGAGAAGCTTAGATCACTTTTTGGTCAGTAGATCTTATGCGTCGTGTACCTATATCATACATTCAACTATATCTACACATAAAGACTTAGTAATCACTCGTAACATTTGTAGTAAGCGAGAAAGAGGATTCAATATTAAAAACTTTAAAGATTAAAATCATATAACTTTGCGAGGAAGTCAATAACGATAACTCTAACAGGAGAAAAAGAAGCACCAACTACATCCACTTGAAAATATTGAATCGGCAAACAGGAAATCCTTAAGCCCTTCCCAAAAGGAAAAGAAAAATAACAGCAAAACAACTCATGATAAGCCCACCATGATGTATACAATTAATTTTTGTAATGATACTTGCAAAGTGATTAACATAAAAGCTTTAGAATCTGATTTTGATTTGACCAATTATTCGATCTTTTTAACTTTGCGTTCAAAGCAAAGCTTAAAAGAATTTGTTTGTATCTGCCTCACAGTGGCAAGCATTTGCTTGGAATGATACAAAGAGGTCCTGAATAACTTTCAAAGTAAAGCCATTTCAGATACTCAATTGTTTATCACATACCTTAGCTCTTACCCTTATCTGAAAGGATATACACAAGAATATTTCATCAAATGTTGTGTTCTAACCAAAAAGGCATAGTAATTTGTAAGGATTAGTCTTATGTAAATAATTTGTGGTATATAATATATTTAATACTAAAGAATATCACTGATTATTACTGAAGACAAAGAGCTAACATACTTAATGTGGTATAATGCATGCTTAAGGATGAATTAATGAGGTGGAATGAAGAACAAATAGAACAAGAGAAAAATCAAGATCAAGAATTAAATTTGGGAGAAGAATATAGAGAAATTATCATAGAATTTGTACCAGAAATAAATGACTTAATCATAAGGAGGAGTTCATCAGTGGGACCTGCATAAGTCCCATATTAATGGAGGTAATTCAAATGATCATTCCATAAGGAGAAAATTAATAAAGAAATTCAAAAAATTGGCAGAAGGAAGCTATAAAATGAAACCTGAAATTAATTGCTTTAAAAAGCATTCTGTTTCTGATGGCACTCAAAAATTAATACTTCCTGCTAAAAAGTCATGTTCTAGTGCTTAATTATGTGTATTTGTAATTCCTTCATGATTTGTCTCCTCGCAATATTGGAGATTAAATTAACCTATGTAGCTTCTAACTAATGAAATTGTCACAAAACTTGTTGGTTCTTTTTAACTGGATTGTGAGATCTTGAGGGCGGGGGAGGATATAAGCTATGGATTCGGCCTTTTTATACAAGATGAAAAATAGACGTTGATATCTTGACGAAAAATAGAGGTACGAGATCTTTGAAAAGGATTTGACCCAAGGGGTGCCTCTTCAAATTCTGTTCTTTGGGAAAGAACAGATTCGATCGTAAATTTTTTTTGTCACATCCTTCATTTAAGCTACAGTGAATCCCTTTTCTAAGGTTAATTGAGGAGCTTAATATGGCAATAACGTCTTCATTTGAAAGCTCATTGCTTTGATTGAAGCTAGCTATATCCGCAGCGTTTCTGGTTCCTTCTATAGATCCATTGATTTTGGCAACTTATTTCCTTTTCCTTTTTGATGAGTTATGTGAAATAGAACAACTATATATTGTCATCATTGAAACTTAAGAGCTTTACATTAACCTAGATGGGGAATAGTTAAGCATACTACTGTCTTTTAGGGTTAATATCATTATCTAGTACAAGCTAAATTTTTTCTTATCATCTAAAACTGTTAGTACAATTCAAATGAACAAATAAAAAAATGAACTTTAAGATACTTGACCATGGGTACTTGCTCAAAGGTAGTATTTCTTCAAGTGAACCGCATTCTAATTGGAAGGTAACACTTTCTCATCCATGGTCTCCAATTCATACTCTTTTTCCAGCAATGCCTTTAATGTGATGCTGCCCATCCCAATTGGACTCAGTTTTCGTGCATTTGATGCATGTGTTAATCAAAACACTTTCTTAAGGACAAAATTCCCAATCTTGAAATATCGAATATATTTAACCCATATTTTTTTAAACTTTTGCCAGCACCTAAAACTATTGGGAATCAATAGGCTTCCCGGAAATATCTGTGTGCTCATACATATGGATAGCACACAACAATGGCTATACCCTCTATTCCATTCAAAACCATCCTAATTACCTCATAAAATTAATCCATCACACCTTCCTACCATTAATTCTATGGAACATTTGGCTTACACGTAACCGCAACCTTTACGAACAAATATTCTCTCAAGTTAGCCCATATTGTACAATACATCAAGCTATAGAATTTTCCTATTTAGATGCATCAGACCATGAAAAACCTCTACGAGTTAAACTTGTACTTCGATGGATATCTCCCCAACTAAAATTTTACAAACTCAATACAGATGTCACCACTTCTCACACATCTAATATAGGTGGAATTGGTAGAGTCATTCATAATTATCTCGGAGATTGGATAGTGGGTTTTGCAAGGAAAACTCCACATTCAAATTGTATTGGAGCAGAATTACAGGCCTTGATCAGAGGATTAAAATTGCAATACAATTCTCCTTGATGCCACTAGAAGTGGAACTAGATGAAGAGGTAATCTGTAATGAATCGGCCTATTGTTTTGAGTGTATTATCCTCAACCCCATACTTACACTTTATCCAATATCTTTTTCTGCTTATGTAACTTGCAGGGAGATTTTGTTTTATATTTTGGACTAAATTGGAATACTTAGTCCCTAAAATGGAAGCTGAAGATCTAGAATTTAACTGTTGTTGGAACTATGTGAAGATGACTCTAGAATGTAGTTTTATCGGTTCTGTTAGTTTCGTTGGGTATTTTGGACATAGGAGCGTGTCCATATTGTGATTTGGAGGTGCGTAGCTGAATTAGACTTGAAATGGCGAGAGTTAAATTTTTGAGAAGTTTGGTCGGAAGTGAACTTTTTGATATCGAGGGTAGATTTTATTTCAGAAGTTGGAGTAGGTCTGTATTGTCAATAATGACTTGCACACAAAATTTAGGGTCAATTGGATGTGTTTTGATAGGTTTCGGCATCGGTTGTAGAAGTTTGAAGTTTCAAAGTTCATTAAGTTTGAGTTGGAGCGTGATTCGTGTTTTTGTATTTATTTGATGTGATTTGAAGGCTCGACTAAGTTAGAATAATGTTTTAGGACTTACTGGTATGTTTTGTTGAGGTCCCGAGGGCATCAGATTAATTACAGGTAGTTAAAAGATCATTTGGAGATGTGTTAGATTGGCTGAAGTTTGCTGCACCTGGTTTAATCACACATGCACACTTTGGGCCGCAGGTGTAGCACTGCAAAAGCTTCCATTGAATCGCAGAAGTTATTATTGGCCTGCCTAGCTAGTATCGGAGATGTGGTCATAGTCTCATAGAAGTCGACACGAGGAGCGGGTGATAGAGCACAGAAACGGCCCTTGTTCGGAGAAGCAAACTTTGAGGACTTAAGTGATGTCTACACCTGAGATGGTTTTCAATATGCGCTGAATCGCAGAAGTAGATAAACTAGGAAGAAAATGGGAAATTGCAAGTGTTTGATCTCATTTTCACCTTAGGACTTTGAAAGCTCAGATTCAGGAGATAATTTGGAGGATTTTCAAAGGAAGCTATTGGTAATGATTCTTAACTAATTTTTTATTATATTCCACTAATATATTGTAACGACCCGGCCGATCGTTTTAGAAAATTACGCCCCAATCCCTAATTTAACTGTTTCCCTAAGTACATTTCTGCTATTGTGGTTTGCCGGGAGAGTCGGCCCTGAAATTTGAAGTATTTTTGGGACACTTAGTCCCTAAATGAGAGCTTTAAAGATAGAAAATGGTCCGTAATCGGAACAGTGTTAAGACAATCTCGGAACGGAAATACGATGGTTCCATTAGCTCCGTTGGGTGATTTCTGGGTTGGGAGCGCGTTCAGAATGTATTTTGGAGGTCCTTAGCTCAATTAGGCTTGAAATGCCGAAGGTTGAAATTTTGGCGAATCCGAACGATAGGTGAGATTTTGATCCGAGGGTCGGAATGGAATTCCGACAATTTTCGTAGCTTCGTTATGTGATTTTGGATATGTCCGCAAATTTTCAGGTCATTCGGACGTCGTTTGGTCGGGTTTTAGATCGAATGTGCAATTCGGAAAGTTTTAAGAAATTTAGGCTTGAATTCGATGTGAATTATTGATTTTTGATGTTATTTTGGCGATTTGATCGCTCGAGCAAGTTCGTATGATGTTTCTAAGTCAGTGTGCATATTTGGTTTGGAGCCCGAGGGCTCGGGTGAACTTTGGATAGGCCACGAGATCAATTTTTCATGTTAGAAGTTGCTGTCAGCAACTGGTCTGCAGAGTTCGCAAATGTGAACAATAGTTCGCAAATGCGAACTCCCCACTATTCTACTGTGTTCGCAAATGCGAACAATAGTTCGTAAATGCGAACTTCCCACTATTCTGCCCGTGTTCGCAAATGCGAACAATAGTTCGCAAATGCGAACAATGCCATTTACTGCCTGTGTTCGCAAATGCGAACATTAGTTCGCAAATGCGAACACTCCCCTTTCCTGCCAGTGTTCGCAAATGCGAACAAAAGTTCGCAAATGCGAACTTCCCAGCCTTAGCTTATTTTTCAAACTCCAGTAATTGGTCGGGGTTCGCAATTGCGAACCCATGTTCGCAAATGCGAACACAGAGACCTGTAAATCACGATTTCCAGTTTCATTCTTCACATTTCACAACCCAAAAACACCCATTTGCGACTCTTCACGGATTCCTTCTTCTTCAAAACAATTGTAAGTCACTTTTTACTTAATTCTTTCAATTCTTAACATCATTATACATGTTTTTCAATAGAAATCAAAGGTTTTCATGGTAGAATTTCTTGTTTTTGGTAGAATATAGGGTTTTTCATAAATTGGGAAATTGGACATCGAATTGAGGTCCGATTTTGAAACAAATCATATACTTGAACTCGTGGGGGATGGGTAACCGGATTTTGGTCCGAACCCCGAGTTCCGACCATGTGGGCCCGGGGTCGAAATTCACTATTCCGGCAGAATGTTGTAAAAGTTGTAATTGGCCTTAGGAATTAGTTTGTTGAGTAGTATTTATGATATTAATTCAATTGTGTATAGATACGATTGGATTGGAGCCAAATTTAAAAGGAAAAGGCATTGCCACAGATTGAATTGTTCGTAAACATTGAGGTAAGTGGCTTGTCTAACCTCGTGTGGGGGACTTTCACCCCAAGGATATTATGTGATATTTTAAATGCCTTGTACGCGAGGTGACGGGCGTGTACATGCGCTTGTTGTTGAACACATGCTTTACTTAAAATGTTCAATGAGTGATATTCCTGTTTTTAGCTATTAAATTCGATATTCCTACCCGGTAGCAGCTAGAAAAGCATGATTAGGTAGTATTTAACTGTCTAGTTGCTAATTGTCTTACTTGAGTTTTCTTGGTAATCGCTGGCGCTGTTTATCGGTGAAGTTATAGTTAAGCATATTATATTTCTCTCTGTGTATTCCTTTACTTGCTGTATTTGTGGACTGCGGGTTCAATTCCCGGAGATCCCGAGATTTATTGAAATGTGGACTGCGGGTTCGATTCCCGGAGATCCCGAGATTTATTGAAATGTGGACTGCGGGTTCGATTTGCGGAGACCCAGGGGTACTGAAAATGGGACTGTGGGTTCAATTCCCACAGGTCCTGGACTTGTTTTATTGAGTTGGTCATTTGTTGTTAGCTTAATTGTTGACAGTTGCAGTAATCATCTTATTGTTGTTATTTCGGAAATTATTATCATTTAAACTGTTTATTTTTGTTATCATCATTATATTATTGCTTCTCAGTAGGGCCCTGACCTTCCTCGTCATTACTCCATCGAGGTTAGGCTTGGCACTTACTAAGTACCGCCGTGGTGTACTCATGCTACTCTTCTGCATTGCGGAAATTATTATCATTTAAACTGTTTATTATTGTTATTATCACTATATTATTGCTTCTCAGTAGGGCCCTGACCTTCCTCGTCACTACTCCATCGAGGTTAGGCTTGGCACTTACTGAGTACCACCGTGGTGTACTAATGCTACTCTTCTGCACACTTTTGTTGTGCAGATCCAGGTACATCAGAGCAGGCTCGTGCTAGGTGATTTCCGCAGCTTTCTGGAGACCTCGAGGTATGATCTGCTACGTCCGCAAATCCGGAGGCTTTCCTTCTATTCTAATAGTACTAGTTGACATTTTTCTTCATTTCGTTGTTAGATACTCTTTACACATAGAGCCACAGTTGTATATTCTCCTTTAGTCTGTGTTGCCGTGGGATTCCGGATCTTGGTAACGTTTTATTCAGTGTGGTGACGAATGTATGTGCCAAGCGGCACGGATTACATACCTTTTTATGCTATTTTTCCGCTGTTTCTTATTTAAGTGTTCATAGCTTGTGTATTCCGCAACGTGTTAGGCTTACCTAGTCGTGGGAACTGGGTGCCATCACGACATGTTCACGATTGGTGAACTAGGGTCGTGACATATATAGTTAATTTCATCATTTAATTAAAGATTTGGATTGAGAAAATTTAGGAAAAAGTTGAAAAGTTCTGTAACCAAAGTTTTGCGTTTTGATAGATATTTTGATATCAGATTTTAGTAATTTTGGTACAAGTGAACTCGTCTGTCATGACCCAAATAGATGGGCCGCAACAAGCACCTGGTACCTTACTTAATCAAGTACCAACTTAACATATCTTTCATATAATTCTATCATTGATAAATGAATCGAAGTAAATCATAGGGAGATACAAACGTATACATATGACATACTGGCCTATAAGGACAAAAATGATCACTCATACTCTGAACATAGGCCGGCAATGCCATAGAATCTTTTACGTACACAACATATGTCTACAAGCCATTAAAAGTAAATAAAATATCATAAAGGTCGTTACACGGACCCGCCATACTACTCAATACATGTCCTAATCATACAGACTAAATAAGAAACTCTAGAGAAAATGGACCGTACCAACACTTTCCGCTGAGTTATTAGCCTACTTGGAGGACTCTCATCCTATCTATCAGGACATGCGAGCATCAAACGTAGTTTCTCAGGGAAAAAGGACGTTAATACAAATGATGTATCGATTATGTAAGGCACATAAATGAGTATATAATAGACATGGACGAAATATAGAGCAAATGACTCAACCTGTAAGTCTGGATAACTTTGTAAATCATGAAATAATTATAGTGTCATGCATATACGTATGAATGTCATGTTGTGCGTAGGTACATATTTCATAACATCATTAGGACTCTGAGGGTATTCCATCATATCGTCTCGGCCACTGTGGTCAAAATTATCACCGTATACTAGCTGTTAGGTGGTGGTGCGTATATAACGATGTAAATTTTTCATATATATATACACACACACACACACACAAACACACACACACACGCAATCACAATACATTTCCGAAAAATGTGATACAATAATGATCTTCATCTTTTTCAAGTTTTAATCACAGCCCTACATTAAAAATCTAATATAATCTTATTATAATTGTATTAGTATTGTATTGAGTATTTATGGGTAGTGATATAACATATACAAATCACATACAATAAAGATTTTAAAAAGAATGAAAACAAGATTCAAAACTTACCCACGATAAGAAAGAGATTCAAAACAAGATTCACATACAATAAGAAATAGATATTTTGGGTGATGAGTAGTAAGAAAGAGAGAATTGAGTTTGAAAATCTTTTGAAAAGGAAAAGAATCAATAATTTGGAGGAGGGTTGGGTATAAAAATAAAAGTGTTAAGAATAGAATTCTACTTGGAGTGAATGTCTATCTTGTGGAGAGTTTTACTTTGTGACTAAATCATAATTTCTCCTATAAATAGAGGGGTCTTACCCCATTGTAAATCATCCCAAAATTCAATAAGAAATTCCTCTCTCTGTTTCTCTGCAATATTGTTCTTGTTCTTCTATTATTTTATAACACGTTATCAGCACGAGACTCTACCGTCTCAAGAAGCTCTTTCAGAAGATTAAGGTAATTTTTCTCCCCTTTTTAATTATGACTGACATTATGAAAATAAAGTTCGTTGCCCTTGAAATTTCGGGCAAGAACTATATGACATGGGTGTTGGATGCCGAAATCCACTTAGATGCAATGGGTCTTGGAGACGCCATTAAAGACAGAAATAAAGCATCCACCCAAGACCGTGCTAAGGCCTTGGTTTTCTTGCGCCATTACCTTGATGAAGGGTTGAAAATTGAATATCTCACAGTCAAAGATCCACTTATTTTGTGGAATGGCTTAAAGGAAAGATATGACAACTTAAAATTGATCACCCTTCCACAAGCACGATATGATTGGGTTCATCTGAGTCTCCAAGACTTTAAGTTTGTTTCTGAATATAATTCTGCGATGTTTAGAATTTTTTCTAAATTGAAACTCTGTGGAGATACTATCGGTGATTATGATATACTTGAGAAAACGATACAACGTTTCATGCCTCCAATATGGTTCTGCAACAGTAGTACAGAGAGAAAGGTTTCAAGAAGTACTCTGAGCTGATTTCTCTTCTTCTTGTGTTTTGAATCAATTTAGTGTTTTGAATTAGACAATGTACGTATTACGTACCTGATAGTATATAATTAAATACACGTGCAATCACGCCCATACAGTTCACGTTGTAACTCATGTGTCATATTTTCCCCCTTTCTGAATGTTTCCTCACTTATATATACAACTTGTTTTAAGATGGATATATTTGATATTGAATGCAAGGCAAGCCTTATCTGTAGTGTCAAGCCTTATGTTGTGAGAAAACAGTCCAATATGCAATGACCACTAAAGCTTAACAGTCACGGAAGAGATTGACCAAGAAACAAATAGCAATAATTTTTTTTTCTTCAAACAGTGTGTACTCATAAAACTGATTTTTAAATTAGTTTGTCTTTTTCTTCCACAATTATAATGTCACGTTGTGTTAATCGTATTTAGATGTTTACTAATATTTATTCGTATATTTCTTTTGTATGTCAAACTATGGGAAGCAAATATGGATATCCCTCAAAGCAAACTTGAATCAAATTTCAATTGTGAAAATATTTGTTTAGTTGATTCATGTACAACACATACAATACTCAAAGAGAATAAATATTTCTTCCATTTAAGTATGTGTAAGGCAGATGTTACTACAATTTCTGGTAGTAGTAAATTAATTGAAGGCTCTGGAAGAGCTACTTTAACTCTGCCTAAGGGAACAATACTTATCATAGAGAATGCAATGTTCTCCTCCAAGTCTAAGAGGAACTTGTTGAGTTTTAAAGATATCCGCAAAAATGGATATCATATTGAGACAATAGATGAGAATAATCTTGAATATCTCATCATTACCAAAAATGCCTCTCGCCAGAAAAGGGCTATTGAGAAGTTCCCATCTTTGTCTTGTGGCCTGTATTGGACAAGAATTAGTGCAATTGAGGCACATTCTATTGTAAACCAAAAGGTTACCGATTCCAATACTTTTGTACTTTGGCATGATCGATTGGGACACCCTGGATCAATTATGATGAGACGAATCATAGAAAACTCAAATGGGCATCCATTAAAGAATTTAAAGATTCTTTTAAATGATGAATTTTCTTGAACTTCTTGTTATCAAGGCAAGTTAATTATTAGACCATCACCAACAAAGGTTGGAATTGAGTCCCCTGCGTTTTTGGAACGTATACAAGGGGGCATTTGTGGACCTATTCACCCACCTAGTGGGTCGTTCCGATATTTTATGGTCTTGATAGACGCATCCTCTAGATGGTCCCATGTGTGCCTATTGTCATCTCGCAACCTCGCGTTTGCAAAATTAATGGCACAAATAATTCGATTACGGGCACAATTTCCTGATAATCCAATTAAGTCTATTAGACTTGATAATGCTGCTGAGTTTTCATCCCAAGCATTTAATGATTATTTCTTATCAATTGGGATAAAAGTGTAACATCCTGTAGCTTATGTTCACACTCAAAATGGTCTTGCAGAGTCTTTAATTAAACGTCTGTAATTGATAGCAAGACCGTTACTCATGAAAACGAGGCTGCCCACTTCTGTTTGGGGTCACGCCATTTTGCATGCATCAATGCTAGTTCGTCTCAGACCGACAAATTATTATAAATATTCCCCGTTGCAAATAGTTTTGGGTCATGAACCTAATATATCCCATTTAAGAATTTTTGGATGCGCAGTATATGTGCCTGTAGCACCGCTATATCGCACCAAAATGGGTCCGCAAAGAAGGTTAGGAATATATGTTGGGTTTGAATCGCCCTTCATTATTCGCTACCTCGAGCCATTAACGGGAGATCTATTTACTGCACGATTTGCAGACTGTCGATTCGATGAGACAATTTTCCCAAAATTAGGGGGAGAAGTTGGTGAAACCAAACGGGAAATTTTGTGGAAAAATCCATCATTATCTCATCTTGATCCACATGCCTCTATTTGTGAAAAAGAGGTACAAAAGATTATTCATTTGCGGAGAATAGCAAATCAAATGCCCGATGCATTTACGGATATGAAAAGGATAACAAAATCACATATCCCTGCGGAGAATGTTCCAATCCGTATTGATGTCCCTATTGGACAATCTTCTAGTGTCATAGCTAATGAGTCAAAAGTACGCCTGAAACGTGGCAGACCATTAGGTTCCAAAGATCGAAATCCTAGAAAAAGGAAAATAAATTATCACAATGACACTATGAAAGAATCTCATGAAGAAATCCACGACTTAATAAATTCTAAGATTCATGAGGAATCCACTGAGCCCGAGACTCAATAAAATAAGGAACTATCAATAAATCCAATCGATATTGAGACAAATTTGAATCGAGTGGATATAGTGGTGGATTATGTCTTTGCATATAATGTTGCATCCAGCATTATGCAAGAAAATGAGGATCTTGAACCTCAATCTGTTGGAGAATGTCGACAAAGACTTGATTGGCCAAAATGGCAAGACACAATCCAATCAGAGTTGAATTCACTTAAAAAACGTGAAGTTTTTGGGCCTGTAGTCCAAACACCTAATGGTGTTAATCCTGTTGGCTATAAATGGGTGTTTGTACGCAAGAGAAATGAGAAAAACGAGGTACAAAGATATAAGGCACACCTTGTTGCACAAGGATTTTCACAAAGGCCTGGTGTCGATTATGAAGAAACATATTCACCTGTTATGGATGCTATAACATTCCGTTATCTCATTAGTTTTGCTGTCCATGAAAAACTTGACATGCATTTAATGGATGTGGTTACCGCCTACCTTTACGACTCACTTGATAATGAGATATACATGAAAATTCCCGAGGGCTTCAAAATGCCTAATAATTCAAAATCCCGGAAATGTTTTCAATCAAATTGCAAAGATCTTTGTATGGTCTAAAGCAATCAAGACGAATGTGGTATAATCGTCTTAGTGAGTATTTATTAAAGGAAGGCTATATAAATGATGCCATTTGCCCATGTGTTTTCATAAAGAAAACAACATCGGAATTTGTTATACTTGCCGTATATGTTGATGACATAAACCTTATTGGAACTCCTATAGAACTCCAAAAGGCAATTGATTATTTAAAGAAGGAATTCGAGATGAAAGATCTCGGAAAGACAAAATTATGTCTTGGTTTGCAAATTGAACATTTGGCAAACGGAATTTTTGTTCATCAATTTACCTACACAGAAAAGGTATTGAAATGGTTTTACATGGATGGAGCACATCCATTAAGTACTCCGATGGTTGTTCGATCACTTGATGTGAACAAAGATCCATTCCGACCTCAAGAAGAGAATGAAGAGCTACTTGGTCCTCTGAAGTACCATATCTTAGTGCAATTGGTGCACTAATGTATCTTGCCAATACTACAAGGCCCGACATAACTTTTCCAATTAATGTCTTAGCAAGATATAGCTCTGCTCCCACAAGGAGACATTGGAATGGGATCAAACACATATTGCGGTATCTAAAAGGGACTACCAATATGGGCTTATTTTATGGAAACAATTTCAGTCCCGATCTTGTTAGTTATACTTATGCTGGGTATTTATCCGACCCACACAAGGCTCGATCTCAAACAGGTTATGTGTTTACCTGTGGAGGCACCGCCATATCTTGGCGATCGACTAAGCAATCAATTGTGGCTACTTCATCTAATCATGCTGAGATAATTGCTATTCATGAAGCAAGTCGAGAGTGCGTGTGGTTGAGGTCTATAATACATCTTATTCGAGATAAATGTGGTGTAAAATGTGACAAGTTACCCACTATTTTGTATGAAGACAATGCAGCATGCATAGCTCAACTGAAGGGAGGATTCATAAAAGGAGATAGGACAAAGCACATTTCACCAAAGTTATTTTTCGCACATGATCTTCAAAAGAATGGTGATATTAATGTGCAACAGATTCGTTCAAGTGATAATATGGCTGATTTGTTCACAAAATCTCTACCGACGTCAACCTTCAAGAAACTAGTGTACAAGATCGGGATGCGAAGGCTTAAGGATGTGAATTGATGCTCTCATCAGGGGGAGTTAATGCGCGTTGCACTCTTTTTCCCTTACAAGGTTTTGTCCCACTGGGTTTTCCTTGCGAGGTTTTTAACGAGGCAACCAAAAGGCGCATTATTAGATATGTGTACTCTTTTTCCTTTTCTAGATTTTTTTTCCCATTGGGTTTTATTTTAGTTAAGGTTTTAATGAGGCACATTACTTATTGAGTAGACATTCAAGAGGGAGTGTTAAGAATAGAATTCTACTTGGAGTGAATGTCTATCTTGTGGAGAGTTTTACTTTGTGACTAAGTCATAATTTCTCCTATAAATAGAGGGGTCTTACCCCATTGTAAATCATCCCAAAATTCAATAAGAATTTCTCTCTCTCTTTCTTTGCAATATTGTTCTTGTTCTTCTATTATTTTATAACAAAAAGACAGATTTTGGGTGATTTTTAAGAAAGGGGGAAAAAAGAAGCAGAATCTTAAATGTAAGGAGGTTATTGGAAATGGAGGATGGGTGTCCTGACATGATAAAATTATGGGATCTTGAATTTATTTTCTTATTTATGGTTTTATATATAACTTGTAAATATAGATATACAAATTAGTTAATAAAAACCCTAAATTAAGATGGTAACTAAGTTTTTAGTATAGTATAATTAGGTAAAAATTTCTTTAATCAATGAGTAAGTATCCATCCCAAAGTCGAACTGGATTATATATATTTAACACCCGTAAATATATATATATCAGAGAAGCGGGTATTTTCCTTACCCTAGTTCTCTCAAATTGCAAAAGCGGCAGCACATATTCAAAGGCTATGGATATCACCATTGACGAGAATATGGAGGCTCCAGACTTGATCAGCAATCTTCCTGATGAAATCTTACACTCAATAATCTCCTTTCTTCCTGCTAAAGAAGCCGTAACAACAAGCATATATTCTAAACGATGGAGATTCCTATGGAAATCTTTATCTCGCCTATCTTTTGATCTAACAACTGTTGTTAATGATAATGGTAATGATGAATTTGAAATTCGTTGTCGAAGGGATGAATTCAGACGTAAAAGGAAGACTTTGCACAAGTTTCTTTCATCACACACTGGTAATGTTGAATTTTTTCACTTGAATCACCTCCCATATATATATTGGGGATATTGCAGTACGCTACGATTGATTAAACTTTTAAAAGATGAAAAGGGACTCCGAGGGATTTCACTGTCTTGTGATGAAGGAAGTACATTGGTTCCAAGTCTAACAAGTGTGTTACCAGACAGCATATTCCATGGAAGATTTCTTCGATCAGTGGAATTAAATGAACATGTACTACCAGATGCTTCACCGTTTAAAGGTTGTGTCAATATTAAAACCTTAAAATTTACGGCGTGCGTTCTTACTGAAGAAACCCTAATTGGCATCATTGGTAATTGTGAGTTCTTGAAGAATCTTGTCCTTCGTGGGTGTAGCAAGTCGTTGAAGAATCTGAGCATTCAACACAAGAAACTTGAGTTATTAGAAATTCATCATATGAGTGTAGGGAAATTTTACCTACTTTGTGAAAACCTAACTAAGATGGTGTTGAAAGACTTTCATTATTCATCCAAAGTATCTCATATTCATTGTCCAAAACTTCAAACTTTAAAGACAAACAACCCCGAGTTGATGGATCAGTGTCGTGTTTGAGGGCAAGTTTAAATACTGTATTTTTCCAGGATTCTTACATAACAGGTGTCCGGGCTAGCTTGAGTACACCTTCCAATGGCAGATTGAGTTCATCAAATTTTCATGTTGAATTTCGAATGTGATCCCTGTTCTGACTTCTGATAGCATGTGTATGTGTAGTTATTTAATAAAAATATCCTTCATTAGTTGTGTACGAGTTTTTAAAATGGATTTATATTGCCTTAGACAACCTGTGGGTTGGATGCTTATATTCTTTTACAGGGATCCAAACCTTTATTTAGCTTGTATTTGAACGTTATGGAGTATGTCAAGCTCCGTGCTCTTATATCGTCTAGTAATGTTATATTTCAGATACAAGAGCATGTATCTCTGTATTTGGTTATTGGTATTAGCTAATACTGATTTACATAAAATGAAACAAAAGGGGAACCAATATTCAATTTGAGAATTAAAGGGTTTATGCACTCACTACCTTTAGGGACTATACATGAATCCAACTTCTGGCTTTTTCAAATTATACTATGTTTGACTAAACATACATCCTATTGCTCTATGGTGCAAGATCTGTCCTAAATATTTGAAGAGGTGTCTTCCACTTATGTAATTTTGTACTTTCTCTCTATTTATTCTGGTATTGATTGGATATTTTTGAAAACCACATCAGCTGTACAATTGAACGTCTAATTTGAAAAATTCACCTTCTCATTTGTAGGACCTTGTAATATAATATAGTGATTTTCGACTTGGATGTTGTATGATAGACGGAAGAAGGCTCTTGTTTACTTTATGAGAAAAGTATTACTTGAGACGATTCGACGCATTTTACAGGGCCCTACTTCCATTGTAACCTTACATTATACTTTCATGTGTTTCCATGTAATGGAAGTATATCAGTTGAAAGCAATCATATTTCATATAGTAAAATACATAATTTTGATTCTCAAACGTTTCTATTGTCGCGCATTTTAATCCTGACTTAAACCAATTCAAAGCATTTTAAATATTTAGTTATTTATGACTAATAACTTTATAATATTGTACTTCTTTAATTAATTTAATAGAATTCATTTTTAATACACATAGTTCTTAAGTTAATAATACGATTGGTATGTGATTTAGTTAAAAATTTTCAGAAACTAAAGTTATTTAACACTATACAATTATTTTGAGTTTACCGTTGCTTTACCTTTTTAGGCTTAAAAGTTGTATTGTATGTTCAATATTAAGTTAACAATAACATATTTAATATAATTATAATGACCCGATAGGTTATTTATAGTTTTAACCGTCAATTCTGTATTTTGAAACCCTGAATAGCTTCGTTTAGCCTTCCTCGATTTGCATACGCAGTGTCTTTTTCCGGAAGGTTTTATGTGAAATTGATAAAAAAAAATGTTAAATCATGCTTTAAAACTCCTTTGAGTTGATTTCGGACAAGCATCAGTATTTTGACGATCCCAGTGGGTCCGTATCGTGTAAAAATTGTATGGGGAGCCACTATTTAAAGTGGTATTAACTTTTTATCCCCTTTTTTTAATACTGAGCAAAAGTAGCCACTACTTTATTAAAATTAACATGAAAGGACGTTGTTACCTTTTCCTTCCCAAATAGAAATACAGTGGTATCACAGGTTGGATAGATACGCCATTTTCAAATTCTCTTTCTAGGGTATTGTCTCTGTATATTCTTCTTCCATTCCCAACCTTCATTTTCTTTCTTTTTCTTTATCGTCTTCTTCCTATATATTTTGTTTTGTCTTTGTCATTGAAAAATGACTCCTTTTTTATGATCTAAGAAAAGCTACATCAGAGTATGTAGTTAATGGAGAATGGAAGGTTTAGTCAAAGGAAAATACAAGGCCTACTCCTCAGAATAACACTGCATATAAGCAATAGAAATTCATTATGTTTTTTTCTACTGAGTCTACTGCTACTACTACTATACGTACTGTGCCTTGAGATCCTATGGAGGGAGAGGGAATTAGGTGTTAAGTCATGATCACCTTTTTAGTTCTCTTTCATTAGATGTTAAGTCATGATCACCTTTTTAATTCTCCTTCTCTTTTGACTTTTACCTGTTATGGTTTTTAAATTGGATAAATTTTTTGTCAAAATAGGAAAAAAAATTTGATTTATCAGAAAAGGATTACATATTTAAATATATGTATTTAAGTTCAAAAGTAACTTATCATTCAAAAGTTGGTTTTCTGTAACTATAAGTTAATGACTTTCTGCCCTTAACTTTGAGTTTCAGGTTCAAAAGTTAAGGACACACAGTCCTTAACTTATAGTTTCAAGTTCAAAACTTAAGAACAGGCAGTCCTTAAGTTATTATTTCAGGTTCAAAACTTAAGGACAGTCAGTCCTTAACTTTGAGTTTAAAGTTCAAAAGTTAAGGACAAACAGTCCTTAACTTACAGTTACTCGTTCAAAAGTTAAAGACAAGCAGTACTTAACTTATAGTTACAAGTTCAAAAGTTAAGGACAATAGGTCTTTAACTTTTACTTACAAGTTCAAAAGTTAAGGATGCTTGGTTTTGAAGTTTGAGTTCCAAGTTCAAAAGTTCAGGACATGTAACCTTGAAGTCCTGAACTTAGAGTTCCAAGTTCAAAAGTTAAGGACATGTAGTCCTGAAGTCCTGAACTTAGAGTTCTACGTTCAAAAGTTAAGGATATTTTGTCCTGAAGTTCTAAACTTAGAGTTTCAAGTTCAAAAGTTAAGGACATGTAGTCCTGAAAACTTGAAGTTAAGGACATGAGCATAAGGGTGTTTTCGACCGGCCAGTTAAAGTTTATTAAATCAATGGCTAAAAACTAAAGACATTTAAAACGCTGGCTTTAAAATAAAGACATGAGCCGTTAGTGTCTATCTGTGCACACCCCCCGTCCCCTCCCCTCCTCCCGTATCGTGATTTTGGACTTGGGCGTATGCCCGAAATCGAATTCGAAAGTCCCTGACTTATATAAAATTTGTTAAAAACTAGGACTTTAAAGGTTTAAAGAAATTTTAAGTTTGATCGTAATTTGACTTTGTTGCTAACGGGTCCAAATTCTAGTTCTGGAACTTGGTATAAGTTTATTACCGTATTGATGACATGTCTGTAAAATTTGATGCAAGTCAAATTTATTTGACGTTGTTCGGACGTCCGGTTGTTAAAATAAAAGTTCTTAAGTTTCTTTAAAAAAATTATTCTTTTCGGTGTATGATTCGTAGTTCTAGGTGTTATTTTGATGTTTTGATCATGCGAGTAAATTCGTATAGTATTTTTGAACTTGTGTGCATATTTGGTTTAGAGACTTGAAGGTTCGGGTGGGTTTCGGATAGGCTACACATGATTTTAGACATAAGAAAATTTCTGGTTTTGGCTTATGCTGTCATCTGGTGTTTTCTTCTTCGTGATTGCGAAGATACTTCCACGATCACGAAGAGGAATCTGTGTTGGGAAAAGTTCTCTTCATCACGAACGCGATGGCTTATATGCGAACTCGAAGGGGGGTTTCCCTTTGCGAACACGGGCAGCCTTTCGCGAATGCATAGCATTGAGGAACTGTGAAGGGGACCTGTAGTTTGCTCTATACGAACGCGATCACTGGCTTCGCGAACGCAAAGCGCTTGGGGGAGCAGCCTTCTCGAACGCATGAGTAAACTCGTGAACGCGTAGTCCTTTTAGGCCTTTGTGTATGACGAACGCGGCAAGCCCTTTGATCATACCCAACTATTCCTTATAAAAAGGACTAAGTTGTTGTTGCAAATATAATTCGATTTACAAGTGCGGAGTCGAATATCACAGAGAACTATGGCTTAGCTACTGATATACAATATCAACAAGAAGACAAGCTTGAACAATTCCTAACATATAGATATTAAGATTCTTGTGTTCAACTAATTAACTAACATATTAAAATAGTAAATTAACAACTAAAGATACTAAGGGTTAGAGACAAGATTTAGGAGATCTAGAGTTATGATTTTCCCTATTGTCGGAATCCTTCCCGCTACGTTTTCTATAAATTCGCGTAAGTATTCTCTACCAATCATGAGCGCTCTGGATATCATAAATCTCTCTCGAGTAATTACCACAATTGTCACGACCCAAATCCGGTCGTGATGGCGCCCAACAATCAAGCTAGGCCAGCCAGACCAACAATTACTTATCACATCGAATATCAGTCCCAAATGGACATCCCAAGAAGAATATATGAGTTAAAGAACTCCAATAATAATAATAATAGTGAACAAAATGCGGAGAAGTGCGAAAATAACTGACACTCCCAAAGATCTGGAGTCACAAGTCTAGAGCCTCTAACAAAACCCAACATGAATAGAGAATACTGTATAGAAATACTCAAGTCTGAATACAAAATAACAACTGGAAAGAGGAGGAGTAGCTAGGCTATGCGAACGTCGACAACTACCTTAGCAACTCGGTATGACTCTGAAACCGCTGGAAATGCCTGTCTATTGCTCCTGAGTACCTGAGTTTGCACACAAAAGGTGCAGGGAGTAGGGGTGAGTACTAAGTACTCAGTGAGTAATAAATATATACAAGTAGCGGAAAATAAGAAATCCACAGAATACCACATAATGAAGCTAAACTATAGTTCGATTCCTCCTACGAACTAACATTAACAGTACAATACAGCTACAACAGAGTAATTCAACAAATAAAGATGCAATGCAAAGCATATAACTGCTACGGCGTGTAGCCCGATCCATTTAACGTCGACGATGCTCACAGGGGGTGTGTACAGACTCCGGAGGGGCTCCTACAGCCCAAGAGCAATACTGCTGCGGCGTGCAGCCCGATCCTCATATCAACCGCTGTGGCGTGCAGCCCGATCCATCCTCAGTCCATATAAATCAGATAAGTCACAAAAAGAGTTCATTTTTCTAAATTCCAGTTTCCAGTTCATAATTTATGAAAATACTTTAACTTTATTAAATTTGCAAAAGCCGGTGACTTAGCATATCAAAAAGGTGATTCCAATTTCCAGGACTGAGATCAATGATTTGAGCAAATATAGCTATCACATAAATATTGTCCTCTAAGGACGCTACAGTTCGGCACAAGGCCCCAAACAAGGCTTACCGCCCACAAACATATCAAATACAGTGTATTTCCAACACTAATAGCATATTATTCACATCCGGGATGGACCAAGTCTCAATCCCCAGTCAAAATCAAACGCGCATCTGCCATGGTGTGCGAGCCACGCCCTACTAGTGTCACAATGTGCTAAGCCGGGGTTTCGAACACTCAGGCTACCATATACACAAACTACTCACCTCTAGCCGGTCGTAGACTCGTCCGCGATGCCTTTTCCTTTGAATTTTGCTCCCTCGTTCATAGAATCTAGTCAAACCACAATAATTATATCAAATACGGGTCAAAGAATCATAACCTATTTCAATTTACATGAAATTCGCATAAATACACTAAGTTGGTAAAACCCGACCCCGGGCCCACTGCTCGGAAAATTTCAAAATTAGTACCAACGCTATCCTCGTCTCGCCACGAGTCCGTGCACATAAAATTTATCGAAATTGGAGTTCAAATTGCCCTCCAAAACTCAAAATCCCGTTTTCAATATTTAGGCCACATTTCTTCAAAATTCTACCCAAATTCATGAAGATTGATGTTAATCCTACCATAAAATTATGTTTTTTGAGTCAAAAATCTTACTTCCGATGAATACCCGATGATTTCTCAGTGTTTTCCTTGAGTTTTCTTCCCTCTAGGGATCAACATTGTGTTTTGGGTGAATGAACTCGCGAGCCCTCTCTTCTGTGATTTAATTCACTGCCAGAACATTTAACCTTACGCGATCGCGACTTGCCTCATGCGATCGCGATGTTCAAAAAGCCGGACCCACGCGATCGCATCTCTCCTACTCCGATCGCGTATTACAAAAATCCCAGACTGTATTTTTTTCCTTCTACGCGATCGCGTAGACCCTCATGCGATCGCGATGGGCAACTGATTACTCTACGCGATCGCGTCCGTGCCCCCTGCGATCGTGTTGCTTCTGCTCTTGACTTTATGCGATCGCGTCCCTTGCCCTGCGATCGCGAAGGGTAAAATTCTCCCCCTCACCATTACTCTACGCGATCGCATGCTCATTAGTGCGATCGCAGAGAGTAGATTTCTGCTGCACTTACGACAGCAAACCAGCTCTTTTCTTTCGCCAAGAATGGTCCGTTTGGATCCCCGGATTCATCCCGAGACCCCCGGGACCCCAACGAAAGCCACCAACATACTCCAAAACATGATACGGACTTGTTCCAATGACAAAAACACCATCCTAAACATCAAAATCACCATTTCCACACGAATTCAAGCTTAAGTTTCTTCAAAACTTCCGAAACTAACATTCAATCCAAAACCCGATCGAACGGTGTCCGAATGACCTGAAAATTTGCAGACATATCCAAAATCACATAACAGGGCTACAAAAATTGTTGGAATTCCATTCCGACCCCCGGATCAAAATCTCACCTACCATCTAGTTTTCACCAAAATTCAACCTTCGCCAATTCAAGCCTAAATCTACACCAGACCTCCGAATTAAATTACGATTGCTCTCCTAAGTCATAAATGATCCCCCGGAACTAGTCGAATCATCAGAATTCGGTTCCGAGCTCTCTAACTCAATAGTTAACTCTTGGTTGACTTCCCATATTCAAGCTTTCTTCAAACATGCTAATTGCTTCATTCTCAACCCGAATCACTCCTAACTCACTCGATATATTCTAATACTGATATAAAAGCAAAAGATATGTAAATGCAAGGTAACATGGTGGTAATTCCCGTAACGACGGGTCGGGTCGTAACATTCTCCCCAACTTAAACAAACGCTCGTCCGCGAGCGGGTTAAGAAACATACCTGGAGCATCAAACAAGTGAGGATATCTGCCTCGCATTTTCTGCTCGGTCTCCCAAGTTGCTTCCTCCACGGAACGACCTCTCCACTGCACTTTCACTGAAGCTATATCCTTGGATCTCAGCTTACGAACCTGTCGACCCAAAATGGCTACCGGTTCCACATCATAAGTCAAATCCTCATCTAGCTGTATCGTGCTGAAATCTAACACATGAGACGGGTCTCTGACATACTTTCGGAGCATGGATACATGGAACACCGGGTGAACTCCCGACAAACTGGGTGGCAAAGCAAGCATATAGGCCACCTCCCCAACTTTCCTAAGCACCTCAAAAGGTCCAATGTACCTTGGGCTCAACTTTCCTTTCTTCCCAAACCTCATAACACCCTTCATAGGCGAAACCTTCAGCAACACCTTCTCACCCACTGAATAGGACACATCTCGGACCTTTCTGTCTGCATAACTCTTCTGACGCGACTGAGCTGTGCGAAGTCTCTCCTGAATCACCTTCACCTTGTCTAAGGCATCTTCGACTAACTCTGTCCCCAACAACCTAGCCTCGCCTGGCTCGAACCAACCGACTGGAGACCTACACCGCCACCCATATAAAGCTTCATACGGTGCCATCTGAATGCTGGACTGATAGCTATTATTATAAGCAAACTCTGCAACAGGCAAGTAATCCGCCCACGAACCACCGAAATCAATGACACAAGCACGCAACATGTCCTCCAATATCTAAATAGTACGCTTAGACTGCCCATCCGTCTGTGGATGAAATGCTGTGCTCAGCTCTACCTGTGAACCCAACTCTCGCTGAAATGTCCTCCATAATTGAGAAGTGAACTGGGTACCTCTATCTGATATAATATAAATGGGAACTCCATGCAATCTCACTATCTCACGGATGAATATCTCTGCCAACCGCTCCGAGGAATAAGTAGTACACACTGGGATGAAGTGAGCTGACTTGGTCAACCTATCCACCACCACCCAAACTGAATCAAACTTCCTCGCTGTCCGAGGGAGTCCACTGACAAAGTCCATAGTAATCCTTTCCCACTTCCACTCAGGAATATCAATACGCTCGAATACACCACCAGGTCTCTGATGCTCATACTTGACCTGCTGACAGTTTAGACACCGAGCCACATGGCTCACAATATCTTTCTTCATCTTTCTCCACCAGTAATGCTGCTTCAAATCCTGGTACATCTTCGCGGCTCCTGGATGAATAGAATACCGCGAGCTATGAGCCTCATCCAATATCAACTCACGAAGGCCGTCAACATTAGGCACACATATCCGGCCCTGCATCCGCAATACACCATCACTATCAATAGTGACATCTCTGGCATCATCATGCTGAACTCTGTCCTTAAGGACATGTAAGTGTGGATCATCATACTGGCGCTCTCGGATACGATCATATAAAGAAGAACGAGCCATCACACAAGCCGTCACCCGACTGGGCTCAGAAATATCCAGTCTCACCATCTGATTAGCTAATGCTTGAACATCAACTGCAAGGGGTCTCTGCCTAACTGGAATATACGCCAAACTGCCCATACTAATAGCCTTCCGGCTCAAAGCATCAGCCACTACATTGGCTTTCCCGTGATGGTACAAGATAGTAATATCATAGTCTTTAAGCAATTCAAGCCATCTCCGCTGCCTCAAATTTAGATCTTTCTGCTTAAACAAATGCTGAAGGCTGCGGTGGTCCGTATACACATCACAAGATACACCATATAGGTAATGCCTCCAAATCTTCAAGGCATGAACAATAGCAACTAACTCCAAATCATGAACAGGGTAGTTCTTCTCATGGGGCTTTAGCTGACGAGAAGCATATGTAATAACTCTACCCTCCTGCATCAACACACAACCAAGTCCAACTCTAGAAGCATCACAAAACACCGTATACGACCCTGAAGCTGATGGTAACACAAGTACTGGAGTGGTGGTCAAAGCCTCCTTGAGCTTCTGAAAGCTCTCCTCACATTCATCAGACCACACAAATGGAGCATTCTTCTGTGTCAACTTAGTCAACGGTGAAGCAATAGATGAGAAATCCTGAACAAACCGGCGATAATAGCCTGCCAAGCCGAGAAAACTCCGAATCTCTCTAGCTGAGGAAGGTCTGGGCCAATTCTGCACTGCCTCGACCTTCTGTGGATCAACCCGAATACCATCACTGGACACTACATGTCCCAGAAAAGTCACAGTGTCAAGCCAGAACTCACACTTAGTGAATTTTGCATAAAGCTTCTCTTCTCTCAACCTCTGCAATACCACCCTCAAGTGCTGTGCATGCTCCTCCTGGCTGCGTGAATACACCAGAATATCATCAATAAACACAATCACAAAAGAATCAAGGTACGGCCGAAATACGCTATTCATCAAGTGCGTGAATGCAGCTGGGGCATTAGTCAGCCCGAAAGACATCACCAGGAACTCGTAGTGCCCATATCGCGTCCTGAACGCTGTCTTCATAATATCTGAGTCCCTGATCTTCAACTGATGATAGCCCGATCGAAGATCAATCTTAGAAAATACACTAGCTCCCCGGAGCTGATCAAATAGGTCCTCAATACGAGGCAATGGGTACTTATTCTTCACTGTCACCTTGTTCAGCTGTCTATAATCAATGCACATCCTCATTGTGCCATCTTTCTTCTTTACGAATAATACCGGTGCACCCCAAGGTGACTCACTCGGGCAAATGAACCCCTTATCTAAGAGTTCCTAAAGCTGTTCTTTCAACTCTTTTAACTCAGCTGGTGCCATACGGTAGGGAGGAATAGAAATGGGCTGAGTGCCCGGCATCAAGTCAATACCAAAGTCAATATCTCTGTCAGGCGGCATGCCTGACAGGTCTGCTGGAAATACATCCGGAAAATCCCTCACAATGGGAACCGAATCAAGACTGGGTGTCTCGGCCTCAAAATTTCTAATGAAGGCCAAATAAGATAAACAACCCTTGCCAATCATTCGTTAGGCCTTTATATAAGAAATCACCCTGTCGGACACATAATCAGTCAAGCCACGCCACTCGATCCTCGGATTACCTGGAATAGCTAGTGTGACTCTCTTGGCATGACAGTCCATAATCGCATGGTAAGGAGATAGCCAATCCATGCCTAGAATCACATCGAAATCAACCATGCCCAGCAGTAATAAATCAACTCGGGTCTCCGGACCCCCAATAGTAATGAGACAGGATCGATATACCTGATCCACAACAACAGTATCGCCCACTGGGGTAGACACATGTACGGGCAAAGCAAGAATACCACGGGTCATACCCAGGTGATGTGCAAAATAAGTAGAAACATAAGAATAGGTGGATCCGGGATCATATAAGATAGAAGCATCCCTGTGGCAGACTGAGATAATACCTGAAATGATCGCATCTGACGCACTAGCATCCTTCCTATCCGGAAGAGCATAGAAATGAGCCTGGACCCCACCAGTACGATCCTCGCCCCTAGGGCGACCTCTGGATACCTGGCCACCAGTCCTAGCCGACTGTGCTGCCGCCGAAGAAACAGGAGTAGAAGACGAGGGATGATCCCTCTGCTGAGACCGCTTACGAAGCCACTGAGGACACTCTCTCCCGATATGGCCCAAATCACCGCACTCAAAACAACGGCTCGAAGATGGAAGAAGGGGCTGCTAAGGACCCCTCGCTACAGATGAACCCTATGCTGAGGAATCAGGAGCAGAGCTCTGAGCTGGGAGATCACTCAGTGCAGGCTGACGGCTCTGCTGACCCCGATAACGCTAATGGCCCTGACGACCACGATGTGATGAAACCCCACTGGACTCTGCACGTCCATACTGATGAGACCTGAAAGAATGACCCCTGCTATACTGGGGTTGACCCCTAGATGGAGCACCACTGTAGCTACCAGTACCACGAGGCCTCTTAGCCTCTCTCTCCTCCCGCTCTCTGCGGCGATCTGTCTCAATGTGACGGGCAACATCAACCACCTCCTCAAAGGTAACTGCCGAAACTCTCTCCCTGGTCATCAATATGCGGATGGGATAAATAAGGCCATCAATAAATCTCCGAATCCTCTCTCTGTCTATAGGAACTATCCACATGGCATGACGGGCCAGCTGTGTGAATCTCATCTCATACTGAGTAACAGTCATATCTCCCTGCTTCAGCCACTCAAACTGACGTCGCAGCTCCTCTCTCTGAGACCGAGGCACGAAATTCTCTAAAAATACCGTGGAGAACTGCTGCTAAGTGAGTGGCGCTGCCCCAGCGGGCCTACGCCTCTCGAAATCCTCCCACCACTAAAATGCTACACCTGTGAACTGAAAAGTGGTGAATGAAACACCACTGGACTCTAGAATACTCGCAGTGCGAAGCATGCGCTGACATCTGTCAAGAAAACCCTGGGCGTCCTCGCCCTCAGCACCACTGAATGTCGGAGGCTGTAGCTTCTCAAATCTCTCCAAAAGACGCAGCTCATCGTCGGGCATAACTGGAACCATATAAGCAGGAGCGGTGCAACGGGCGCAACTGGCTGAACTGGCTCGGGTGTGCGAGCCACAAGGGTCTGATTCCCTCCCCCTGCCTGTGAAGAAGACGCTGCAGTAGAGGCGGCAACGACCTGAGCCAAGCCTGTGCATACTGATAAGATCTGGGCCAAGGTCTCCTGAAGACCCGGTATCAAAATAGGCACTGCCGGTGCCTGAACCTGAGCTGAGCCTGGGCCACTGGTGCAGGAATCTGACCCTGAGTCTGGTCAGCTGGTGGGTCAGCAGGTGCTGGTACTGCTGCCCTACCTCTACCACGACCACGGCCTCTGTGTGCCTATGGTGGTCGTCTGCCACGTTCGTTAGCCCGTGTTCTCGCCATCCGCGAGAGAATAGAATATGGAAAAATTTAATTTCATGATAACACAATTCGCACGATATGAATCCAAGAAAATGAGGTTTTTCCTAAAGTTTCTATAGCCTCCCGAGGATAGATACGGACGTCTACGTACCGATCCGCGAAAGCCTACCAAACTAGCTCATGACTCGCGAGTCCTAGTAACCTAGGCTCGATACCAACTTGTCACGACCCAAATCCAGTCGTGATGGCGCCCAACAATTAAGCTAGGCCAGCCAGACCAACAATTATTTATCACATCGAATATCAGTCCCAAATGGACATCCCAAGAAGAATATATGAGTTAAAGAACTCCAATAATAATAATAGTGAACAAAATACTGAGAAGTGCGAAAATAACTGACACTCCCAAAGATCTAGAGTCACAAGTCTAGAGCCTCTAACAAAACCCAATAGGAATAGAGAGTACTGTATAGAAATACTCAAGTCTGAATACAAAATACAAATAACAACTGGAAAGGAGAGGAGAAGCTAGGTTCTGCGAACGTAGGCAGCTACCTCAGCAACTCGATATGACACTGCAACCGCGGGAAATGCCTGTCTACTGCTCCTGAGTACCTGAGTCTGCACACAAAAGGTGCAGGGAGTAGGGGTGAGTACTAAGTACTCGGTGAGTAATAAATATATACAAGTAGCTGAAAATAAGAAATCCACAGAATACCACATAATGAAGCTAAACTACAGTTCGATTCCTCCTACGAACTAGCATCAACAGTACAATACAGCTACCACATAGTAATTCAACAAATAAAGATGCAATGCAAAGCACATAACCGCTACGGCATGTAGCCCGATCCATTTAACATCGACGTCGCTCACTGGGGGTGTGTACAGACTCCGGAGCGGCTCCTACAGGCCAAGCGCAATACTGCTGCGGCGTGCAGCCCGATCCTCATATCAACCGTTGCGGCGTGCAGCCCGATCCATCCTCAGTCCACATAAATCAGATAAGTCATAAAAACAGTTCATTTTTCTAAATTCCTGTTTCCAGTTCATAATTTATGAAAATACTTTAACTTTATTAAATTTGCAAAAGCCGGTGACTTAGCATATCAAAAAAGTGATTCCAATTTCCAGGACTGAGATCAGTGATTTAAGCAAATATTGCTATCACATAAATATTGTCCTCTAAGGACGCTACAGGTCGGCACAAGGCCCCAAACAAGGCTTACCGCCCACAAACATATCAAATACAGTGTATTTCCAACACTAATAGCATATTATTCACATCGGGGATGGACCAAGTCTCAATCCCCAGTCACAATCAATCCCGCACCTGCCACGGTGTGCGAGCCACGCCCTACTAGCGTCACAATGTGCTAAGCTGGGGTTTCGAACCCTCAGGCTACTATATACACAAACTACTCACCTCTAGCCGGTCGTAGACTCGTCCGCAATGCCTTTTCCTATGAATTTAGCTCCCTCGTGCGTAGAATCTAGTCAAACCACAATAATTATATCAAATACGGGTCAAAGAATCATAACCCATTTCAATTTACATGAAATTCGCATAAATACACTAAGTTGGTAAAACCCGACCCCGGCCCACTGCTCGGAAAATTTCGAAATTAGTATCAACGCAATCCTCGTCTCGCCACGAGTTCGTGCATATAAAATTTATCGAAATCGGAGTTCAAATGGCCCTCCAAAACTCAAAATCCCGTTTTCAATATATAGGCCACATTTCTTCAAAATTCTACCCAAATTCATGAAGATTGATGTTAATCCTACCATAAAATTATGTTTTTTGAGTCAAAAATCTTACCTCCAATGAATACCCAATGATTTCTCAGTGTTTTCCTCGAGTTTTCTTCTCTCTAGGGCTCAAAATTGTGTTTTGGGTGAATGAACCCGCGAGCCCTCTGTTCTGTGATTTAATTCACTGCCAGAACATTTAACCTTATGCGATCGCGACCCGCCTCATGCGATCGCGATGTTCAAAAAGCCGGACCCACGCGATTGCGTCTCTGCTCCTGTGATTGCGTATCACAAAAATCCCAGATTGTATTTTTTTCCTTCTACGCGATCGCGTAGACCCTCATGCGATCGCGATGGGCAACTGATTACTCTACGCGATCGCGTCCGTGCCCCCTGCGATCGCGTTACTTCTGCTCTTGACCTTATACGATCGCGTCCCTTGCCCTGCGATCGCGAAGGGTAAAATTCTCACCCTCACCATTACTCTACGCGATCGCATGCTCATTAGTGTGACCGTAGAGAGTAGATTTCTGCTGCACTTATGACAGCAAACCAGCTCTTTTCTTTGGCCAAGAATGGTCCGTTTGTACCCCTGGATTCATCCCGAGACCCCCGGGACCCCAACGAAAGCCACCAACATACTCCAAAACATGATACGGACTTGTTCCAATCACAAAAACACCATCCTAAACATCAAAATCACCATTTCCACACAAATTCAAGCTTAAGTTTCTTCAAAACTTCCGAAACTAACATTCAATCCAAAACCCGATCAAACGGTGTCCGAATGACCTAAAAATTTTCATAAATATCCAAAATCACATAACGGAGCTACATAAATTGTCAGAATTCCATTCCGATCCCCGGATCAAAATCTCACCTACCATCCGTTTTTTGCCAAAATTCAACCTTCGCCAATTCAAGCCTAAATCTACACCGGACCTCCGAATTAAATTCCGATTGCTCTCCTAAGTCATAAATGATCCCCCGGAACTAGTCGAATCATCAGAATCCGGTTCCGAGCTCTCTAACTCAATAGTCAACTCTTGGTTGACTTCCCATATTCTAGCTTTCTTCAAACATGCTAATTGCTTCATTCTCAACCCGAATCACTCCTAACTCACCCGATATATTCTAATACTGATATAAAAGCATAAGATATGTAAATGTAAGGTAACAGGGTGGTAATTTCTGTAACGACGGGCTGGGTCGTTACAACAATTTACTAGATATATTCTCTCGAATTACGCTAGATGGCATTATGTACGGCTCACTCGGATCGCACCCAAAGTTTTGTTATCCCTAATCCCACCTTTAAACCCTCCATATTGATCACTCATATACGTTAGGAGTGATGTTGTTCAAAAACTACCTAAATATGCACTCTATCCTAAGTAATACATACTAAATAGACACAGTCAATTGAGAGCTCTTCAAACAACCACAATAATAATATAGTTGAACAAATAGAGAAAATACTATGGCAAATCTATATTAATGTAACAAGAAAACCATCTTTCAATAAGTTCCGTCACAACCCTAGATAATAAATTAGCCATTCATAATAGTATGTATAACTACAATACTAGAATTCATAACCAATAATGAAAATAGGAAGAAGAAAGTGAAAAAGACGTAAAAGAATTCTCTTGCTTGCTCCTACTGTGTTCTTGCCTCCTTAGGTCGAATCATCGGTCTCCTTAGCCTCTTTAGGTTTAAATTATGTCAAAAGTACATGAAATGTTCTCAAAACTTCATTTTTCATGTATATATACCAAGTAAAGTTGGTACCAAACAATTATACCTTTTCTTACGGACATATTTCCAGGTCAGAAAGTCCGCGGATGCGGATTCGACCGCGAACCTGACCGCGGATTTGATAGTGTTCTGTCTGCATCAGCAGAATTGACCGTGGATTGTTTGGTATTTGGAAAACTATGAAGCATAAAAGTTATATCCCTTTTAGTTAGATTTCCAATCATATATTGTGGAGCTCATATAGAGTTCTGAGTAAAATGTTGTGTGCATTTTACTAGACAGTGCGCAATTTACCTACTCGATTCTTTGTTCATTCTTACATCATCCGTTGATCCCCGAAATGATCCCAACTTAATTCCTTGGGCTTTGAAGCACATTTCAAAGTTTCAAATCACTTGAATTTATTCCATAATATCTACAAAGCTTTAAATTACTCCTACAAGGCGTAAAACACACAATTAGTGCAAAATACTAGTGAGTAAAACTCAAACTCAATTAAAGTGCAGTAAACTAGAGTGTAATAAGCGACTAAAATATGCAATTATAACCTATCATCACCCTTTGAGAATGCAAAGAAGGCCTGACACACAGACCTTAAATATTTTCAAACACGGGATTTCACCCATTTTTCACCATATTCTCATTAGATCTCGGACTAGATGTGATTTAGAGAAGAAATTTCATCACTCTTTCATAGGTTAGTCTACTTAACTTATTTTCTTCCACTTCCATCATCACTCATTAATTTCTAGTATTAATATCTGTTATTTCATGGTAGAAAACTAGGGATTTGGGAAGAATTTGGAGGTTTTTGCAAATTTAGAATTTAGACCATTTGCGGTCGAATTTTGAAACTAATTACATAATTTATCTTGGGTGTGAATGGGTAAATTGATTTCGGTCCAAATCTCGGGTTTTGATCAAGCGAAACTGGGGTTGACTTTTTGAATAAAGTATAAAGATCTTAACTTTATGTATTGTAATTGATTATCCTAGCATTATTTGATGTTATTTACTCAATTTTTGTTAGATTCGGGTTTGGAGAAGAATTCTAGAGGAAAGGCCCTAGTAGAGCTCTGAGTTAATTGTTGAGTGAGGTAAGTGTTGGGTCTAACCTTGATTTGAGGGGATTAGTAACACTTGAGCTTTGTTCTTGAATTTCATGAGTCGCCGCATCTATGCGAGGTGACGAGTGTCTATATGCCATCAGTTACTTGTTTCCATGTATACCCATATTTTGTTAATTATAGCATTTCTTATCTTGATTGTTACATGCTTTAATTTCTTCCTATGTATTAACTTGTTACTTGTCATTAATATTCTCGCATTATAAATGTTAATTTCTTTCATGCTCTGATGCTTAAATGATACTTGTGTTACTTTATCCTTTGTCATATATTTGGCTTGTCTTATTCCTCAATATGATTTGTAGCCTTTCAAAATTTGGTATGAGATTCCTTCTTGATATGTATCTTTCATATTTGTTAGTCGCAGAGACTCTTGTTATTCGAGTTGTTAAATTGATTGCACTTATTGATTTATTTATATTGATATGGTGGGATTGGTTGCGTGCCACAACAAGCTAAGTAAGAATAAATTGATATGGTGAAATAAGGAAGGATTTATATTGATACGGCAGAATTGGGTTGTGTGCCGCAATATGTGAAATAAGGGTGGATTGATATGGTAAAATAAGGGTAGATCGATATGATGATATAAGGGAGTATTATGATATTGACTCTGATTATATGATGGGATCGGGTTTCGATCTGCAATATAAATTTACTTATTATTATTATTATTATTATTATTGATATTTGCATAGTGGAATAAGAAAACATTGTGTTGTACGGCAAGATCTTATTACGTGCCGCAATCGTTTATATATTTTACATTCCTTGTTGTATTGTGCTTGCTCGGTACTTTCGTACGAGACACTGAGGATTTGCATTTATGTATTTACTCATTTTCGATGAGTTAGTTATTTTTATGAGTTAACTGCCTTATTTTTCCATAGTTCCTTTCCTGTCATTATTTTTGTATATTGCGTATAGGTTAATTTTAAGTGACCCGGCTTAGCCTTATTACTACTTCATCGTGGTTAGGCTCTGTACATATAGAGTACATGGGGTCAGTTATACTCATACTACACTCTGCACTTCTTGTGCAGATTTTGGAGTCGCTCCCTGTAAAGGTCGGTAGATTATTAGGGTTGACTGTCGGTACGGAGACTTGAGATACAACTGCTCGGCTTTTGCAGCCCTAAAATCCCCTTCTACTTTATCTTAACATTGTATTTCTTTCAGACAACTTAACATTCAGTCCTTTATTTGTATTATTCTAGTAGCTTGTGCACTTATGACATCACATTCGAGCTTGTATTTAGATATTTCAATTGATATGGCTTCTTGCATTTTGTCTCTGTCTTTTTAGTAATCGACATCACTTAACTTGAATGGTTTAAAAATGGCTTAAAATTAATCTAACTT
This sequence comes from Nicotiana noctiflora, assembly GCA_032618575.1. NCBI lineage: Eukaryota > Viridiplantae > Streptophyta > Magnoliopsida > Solanales > Solanaceae > Nicotiana > Nicotiana noctiflora. The sequence continues at coordinate 130,458 of JASVEL010013593.1, forward strand.
TGGCTATCCTAGCAAGTGACATATTAGGCGACATCACGGTCCCAAAGGTAATATTTCCAGGTCATGACAAGTTGGTATCAGAGCACTAGGTTACCTAGGTCTCACGAGTCACGAGCAAGTTTAGTAGAATCTAGAGGATCGATACAGAGAGGTTTGTACTTATCTTCCATAGGCTATGGATTTTAGGAACAATTTAACTTCTATTCTTCTTTGGCGTGCAATTTATGCTATCATTGATGATTGAACTCTTCCACTATTGTTCTCTCATAGATGGCGAGAACATGCACTACATCTATAGATGGACAACAACCAATGCCCCAAGTGGCAGCTCTAACTAAGGGCAGAGGCCGAGGCCGAGGTCACGCTAGTGGCCGAGGCAGAGCTCGGCCTAGAACTCGAGCAGAAACACCAGCAATGACGCCTCAGGAAGATTTTGATGAGAAGGTTCCAGCTCAGACTGTACCCATTGGACCAGCTCAGGTCCTGGAGGGGTTCATAGCCACTCTAGTGCTTTAGGATGCTCTAGTTCGTTTGGTGGGCCTTATGGAGAGTATGGCCCAGACTAATACATTCCCAGTGGTACCAGCCGTCTCTCAGGCTCGGGAATGATCATAGAGTCCCGCTACTCACACCGTGGAGTAGATGCCTCCCTAGTATAAAACTCTAGCAGCCCGCCGGTTGGGTGGTTTACTCGGTTATTACGGTATAAGACGGTGATAGGCCCGCCATGTCTTCTGAGGATTTATTGAGATTGGACAACTTTACCAAGATCTTTCGAGTTCACTTCAATGGTGCATCTTCTGAGGACCCACGAGATTATCTAGATTGCTTCCATGAGGTGCTACAGAACATGGGTACATTTGCAACTAAAGGGGTCAATTTTGTTGAGTTTTAGATGGTTGGTTTCACCCAAGAGTTGGTGGAGAGATTATATGTTGGCTAGACAAGCTGGGTCACCTACACTTACTTGGGATCAATTTTTGCAGCTATTTCTAGAGAAGTTCATCGCTGTCACCCTAAGAAAGGAGTATTGCAGGTAGTTTGATCGTCATCAGCAAAGGAGTATGACTGTGACTCAGTACAAGAATCATTTTGTGGACCTAGATCGTCATGACAATATCTTGAACCCTATTGAGAGGGAGAGAGTAAGGAGATTTATTAGTGTACTCAGTTATACTATCAGGCTACAGATGGCCAAGGAGATCGGGGGTGGTATTTCCTTCCAGATGAATGTAGATATTGCTAGACGAATCAAGATGGTTCATTCTCAGGAGAGGGGGCAAGTGTCTAATAAGAGGCCTTATCATTTTGGCGGTTTCAGTGCTTTCTCATCTGGAGGTAGGAATACTTTTGATCGAGGCCATCCTCCGAGGAAATTTTAGTCAATGCTTTAGGCATCTCATGGTGCTTCAAGGAGTCATGGTCCTTATGTGCCTTATTCTAGGAAGCCATCCGAAAGTGGAACCATTTGCTCCAATCAGTGCGCCTCCGGTTCAAAGCTATCATCGTGTTTATCTGGACTGTTCGGATCAACTTCAGTTTTAGCGGTCATATTAGTAGGATGGGTGTTTTGAGAGTGGTGTTACTGGGCACATCAGGAGGTCTTCTCTGATATTATTAGGTAGCATGCCACAATAGAGTTCTCGTGCCATAGTTCCAAATCCGGTTGCTCTGTCGCCTTTAAAACCAGCCAGGGGCAGGGGTCAGGAAGCTAAAGGTAGGGGTTAGGCTGTTAAAGGTAGAGGTTAGGCCATTGGAGAAGGATGCCATCTAGCTAGAGCCCGTCCTATAGACATAGTTCAAAGTGGTGTGGCCTAGCCCCGATTTTATGCTTTCCCAGCTAGGCCTAAGGTCGAGTTATCTGACGCAGTTATTACACGTATGTTTCCAGTATGCCATAGACATGCTTCAGTTCTATTTGATCCGGGCTCTACTTATTCCTACGTGTTACCTATTTTGCTTTATATTTGGTTATTCTTCGTATTTTTTTAGTGCCCACACTCGTGAGAGATTTTGTTATGTAGATCGTGTCTATTACTTGTGTGTGGTTACTATTGGGAATCTTGAGACTAGTGCAGATCTCCTACTTCTTGATATGGTAGATCTTGATGTCATCTTGGATATGGATTGCAATACTAAAAATTTAGGTTTTAACGATGGACAAATTCCGTAGATAAATTGAAAAATTCATCGATAATCCCATTTAGCGATGGATTAGTAATGGATTATCAAGAAATCATGTTTGCAATAAGCATTTTAGCGATAGATTAGTGACGATATTTATAGCTAATTCAGTTCTTTTGTAGTGTTGGATGTCACCTTATCATTCTATATTGGATTGTCATGCCAAGATAGTGACCTTAGCCATGATAGAATTGCCTTGCATAAAATGGAAGGGGACTCCTAGCCATTCTACCAGCAGGGTTATCTCTTATGTGAAGGCTCGAGGTATGGTCGAGAATAGTGTCTAGCTTATTTGGCTTATATTCATTCTTCTAGTGTGGACGTTCCTTGCATGGATTTTGTAATAGTTTTTCATGAGTTTCTAGAGGTGTTTCTTATAAATCGGCCGAGGAGGTCAACCGATAAAGATATTGATATGGCGTAGGGCACTCAGTCCATTTCTATTCTGCCATACAGTATGGCCCCATCAGAGTTGAAGAAATTGAAATGGCGATTTCAAAATTTTCTTGATAAGGGCTTTATTAGACCTAGTGTCTCGCCCTAGGTGCGCCCATGTTGTTCGTGAAGAAGAAATATGGATCGATGATGATATGTATAGACTATCGGCAAATTGAACAAGGTCATTATCAAGAACAAGTATATGTTGCCAAGGATTGATGACTATTTGATCAACTTCAAGGTGTCAAAGTTTTTTCGAAGAGTGATTTGAGGTATGGCTACCATCAGTTGAATATTAGGGAATCCGATGTCACTAAGATAATTTTTCGGACTCGGTATGGGCATTATGAGTTCCTAGTGATGTCATTTGTGTTGGCAAGTACCCCAGCAGCGCTTATGGATTTGATGAACCAGGTGTTTAAGCCTTATTTGGAATATTTCATGATTGTATTCATTGATGATATTTTGATCTACTCCCTTAGTCGAGAGGAGCATGAGCAGTATCTCCAGATTATACTTCAGACTCTAAAGGACAGCAAGTTATATGCCAAGTTTTCAAAGTGTGAGTTTTAGTTAGACTCGGTCATCTTTTCGTGGCTTAGTGTATCGGCATAGGGCATAAAGGTGTATCCTATGAAGATTGAGGCAGTTCAGAACTGTCCTAGACCTACTTTTGCTATAGAGGTCTGGAGTTTCCCAGGTTTGGTAGGTTATTATCGCCGGTTGATGGAAAGGTTTTCATCTATAACATCACCATTGACAAGATTGACCCAGAAGGGCGCCCAATTCAGATGGTCGGATGAATATGAGCTGAGCTTTCAGAAGCTTAAGACTGCTTTGACTATGTCTATAGTGTTGGTGTTCCACATAGGTTTAAGATCTTACATGGTGTATTGTGATGCAACTCGTATTGGGCTCGCAGCAGTATTGATGCAAGATGATTGTATATGCGTCGCGACAGTTGAAGGTTCATGAGAAGAATTACTTTCTCAGACTTAGAATTGGCTGGTATTGTTCATGCACTAAAGATTTTGAGGCACTATCTTTATGGTGTGTCGTGCGAGGTATTCACGAATCATCCCACATACATAGTTCAGAGTGGTGGGGCCCAATCCCAGATTTATACTTTCCCAGCAAAGCCTAAGGCCAAGTCATCTAACACTATTATCATGTATATTTTTCCAGTTTTCCATAGAGATTCTAAGCCCGCGACGTTTCCATAATCTCATCTAAGATTTCACATGCCTCTGTATAAGGCGTAGTCATAAAGTTTCCACCAGCTAGTTGATTCACTACACAGTATTTTGTTGTGTTAATCCCATAATGAAAGGATTGTTTTATCATGTTTTTTGTCATTTCGTTGTTGGGGCATTCTTTAACCATTATTCTATAGTGCTCGTATATTTCATGTAATTGTTCATTCAGCCCTTGTTTGAATGCCAAAATCTCATCTCGAAGTGTAGCCATATGCCTGGGAGAGAAAAACTTAGTAATAAAATTGTCCCCCAACTCATCCCAAGTGTGAATTGAATCGTTCGGCAATCGTTCCAGCCAATCTAAAACTTTTCCCGTAGAGAGAAGGGTAAAAGACTTAGCCTCAATGCATCCTTGAAATTATTAGTTTGCTTGTTCCCTCAAGATGTGTCCACAAAGCCTTTTAAATATTTGTAAGTATTTTGATTTGGAGCACCGGTAAAGAAACCTCGTTGCTCAAGTAAAGTGAGCATCAAATTTTTGATTTCAAAGTTGCCTGCCCTATTAAGAGGAGGAACCATTTTACTAGCATAACCTTTGTTGGGTCATATCCAGTGTGGAGCTACTTGTGGTGGATGTGGTGGAGGTGGGGGTGGAATGGGCACATTGTCTTGTGGACCCCGGCCTCTTTGTTGTGGCACTTGAGATACCTCATCTACTTGTTCATCCTCTCAGTCCAATTCCCCCAAAGCAAAATTTTCAAGCTTATTATTCGCCATGTTTGAACCTATAATTTCCTAAACGAATTAGTTACACGGAAGGGAAAGAAGATATTCCAAAAACATACTCAAGATATATAGCTAATACCATTTTAGCTCCCCGGCAATAGCGCCAAAAATTAATCAACTCCGGATCCACACTCAACAATGAGCGAAAGAGGTAATTGGAATAATAATACCCAACTATGAGTCAATGTGGATTTTCTCAGAGAGCTAACAATGAGTGTTAGAATATATACATGATACATGGAGATGAAACAACTTAAATACAATTCCAATCAAATCGGTTTGAAATTACTTCTATAACCTACACTATCAATGCTCAATAAGAGAAATGAAACTAGAAATTGACTAATTATTTTTGGTTGTTTTCAAATAGGTAAAAAGCCTACGGATGTAACATTTACCTAGGTATTTGCCTAATGGGTTTTGTACGTTAGCACTTATTTTATTAATCGGGGTGTATTATAGCTCTCAAATCTAAGTTACCCACTCAATACCTCTCGGTCATAGAGTGGTTTGCCCAACTTAGCTTTATCAAGTCCAAATGGGTATCAAGCTAAATAGTTGATATGAGCTCAATTCGGGTTATTCATATCTCTAGTTCAAACCCTTTTAATTAGGCTAGTCAAATTCTTAACTATCCCAACTTTTTATTATTCAAGTTCCTAGACTAGGTCTCTACTTCTCAAGTAAAGACCAAGTCAAGTAGGCATGAATTAGTGTTTGCAACCATTAATTCTAAATTAAAGCATGAACAAGGCTAAATAACAAACACATAATTATAAACAAGCATTAAATTAAATACCCATAAGGGTTACACAATAGGCTTGGCTCATGACCCTAGTAAATATCCAGCTACTCATAGTAGAACATGAGAGAGACAAAGGAGAAATATTAATTAAACCCACAATATATAATTAAAATGATAAATGTGACGTTTTGTTCCAAAATGATCACAAATTTCCTAAAATAGTAAATTACAACGGCTACAGTTGAGAAAATTTCAAAACTTGATCTAAAAATATGATTCTCATCTATTAATAGTGGCCCAAAATTTGCTGATAAAAGGCCCCTGGTGAGGTTCTGCGGCCGCACAATTCAATGTGTGGTCCGCACATTGCTTGAGTCTACAGGGAATGGATTATGCAGCCGCACAATTTGATCTACGACTGCAATTTAGCTTCTATAGTAGCACAATTCATGTGCAGTACGCACTTCAAGCAACGCTTCAATCTTGGTTATTTTGCACATTCTTTGAACTTTTTGACTTCTTATCAGTGCATACCATGTTATGTGGCCACCATATTATGTGCAATCCAACTTCTACTTCAACTACTTCTGAGCTTCTACATCCGTTCTGCGGCCTCAGAGAGAATTGCACTGTCCCCACTTGCTTTTACAGCCCGCAAAAATATTTTTGCGTACCGTACTTCTAGTTTGTAGTGCCCCTTCTTGCCTTGTGAGTTGGAACACTCCTTTTGAGTCACATTTCTTCATGACAACTCAAATCTCCAATACATTCCTGCAATTTACACACTTTCATTAGTGTTGGAAATATAAATCAATCATTTTGAAATAAAATAAAAATAAAAAGGTACTAATAAGTAGATAAAATCAACACTTATCGTACACCATCCGATAAATTAGCTTCTGAATCACTACATATAATGCTTGTTATTTTCTTCAATATTTGATTAAATTATTGAATCAACTTCGTCTATTTAAAAATAGGAGTTCAAGTGTTCAAAGTATATCTCAAGCACATTATCACTTCCAACCGAGAGGTTGTGAGTTCGAGTCTCCCCAAGAGCAAGGTGGGAAGTTCTTGGAGGGAAGGATGCCGGGGGTCTATTTGGAAACAGCCTCTCTACCCTAAGGTAGGGGTAAGGTCTGCGTACACACTACCCTCCCCAGACCCCACTAAGTGGGATTATACTGGGTTGTTGTTGTTGTTGTTGATGCTTTTACCAACAGCGGAGGCTTCAACATCTGTAGAGATCAGCTTCCATATGCTACCAGACCTTTCACACGTATGCCAAAAAGTTATCAAATATTTTAAATAACCATGTATCTCTGCCATCTTCCTGAACTCAGCAATATTCAATTATATGGTATATACTTAATCAATGCAGTCTATGTTTCCTCCAACATAGTGCTTCTCTAGTATACACTTCATAATTTCCCCATAATATATTTTCACACCGACAAATAAAGCCTCGATTATCGAATTTAAAATTACAAATAGTAAACTTTATAAAGCGTTGTTGTAGACAAGAATAATACAAAATAGTTGTTTGTCAAAACGAACCAGCAGAACTGATAATTGAAAAGTTCTTTTAGCCATAGTAGAAAAATACAAAAAGGTTTACAAAAATCAAGATGAGAAACGGAATGCTCATACCATAACAACAAAATTCATCAATATGAAAATCGAGAGGAAGCTCTCACCATAAAAAATGAGGTGATTCTCTTCCAGTTTTGTGCCTTAAGAGCATTGTTAATTTCTAATAATTGATTTGTTACAGATGCGATTAAAAGTAGGTACGATTTACGATCGGGGTTTTAACTCCAACTGGTATTACTCTCTTCCCAAGAAAGGAAGGTGGAGAGACAAAGTACCTATTCGTTTGCAGGGAAGATAAATCATATGACATGCACATGAGGTAAGTTACGTTAAACAACTAACGGTCATTCGGGTTATGATTAACAACTTGTTTGGATGGTTGTTCCTCGTTGTATCGTATTGTATTGTTATCATAAAATAATGTTTGTTTTGATTGTTTCATTAAAATTTGTTGTGTATTGTTAAATCCATTGTTCCAGAACAATAAAAAATCTTTTTTTTAAACAACCGATTTGGTGTGATGGAATCGTTTCCTATTTTCTTTCCAATTATGCCCTAACTTATTATTCCACAATTCTATTTTATCATTTACCTTTTTTTATATTTTAACTCCTAATCTCCAACTTCTAACCTGCTTTATTTTTTTCCAGTACTTCTGCTGCCAACGTTAAAGGTATTTTGCCGCCTTCTATTTTACTTTTTCTCCTAATTTGCTTTTAACTCAATTCTAATTAATTTTACTCCTTTATTTTACCTTCTTCTGTTATGCTTTCTTAAGGTGTTTTGCCTTCTTCTGTTTTATTTTCTAAAAATAATTTAATGCCTAATTTTGGATAAATTTAATATTTAAACAATTGAGAGTATTTTAATAAACTTATCAGTTACAGTACAGTATGATACAGTCAAACCAAACAGCAAAATATTATTTCACGATGACAAACAATACAATCTATTCAAACATTGTATTCATAAAACGATACGGTACAATACGATACGGTACAATATAATACATTATAAAACGACGGGGAATATTGATCCAAACATATCGTAAAAGTACCCCACCTTATTAAAGAAAAAGGATTATTAGTGCACTATGTTAAAGAATATATATATTATTTTTAAGTCTAAAGTTAAAGATATGTATGGTTTTGGACTTTTTCTTGATCTTTCACGTCGTAAGTACTACTCCAATATGAGTTTTAATAAATTCAACATAAGTTATAAGGGTATTTTCCTTACCCTAGTTCTCTCAAAATAATGCAAAAGCGGCAGCATATATCCTAAGGTTATGGATATCACCATTGATGGGAATATGGAGGCTCCAGACTTGATTAGCAGTCTTCCTGATAAAGTGTTATGTTCAATAATCTCTTTTCTTCCCACTAAAGAAGCCGTAGCAACAAGCATATATTCAAAACGCTGGAGATTCCTATCGAAGTCTTTATCTCGTCTTTCTTTTGATCTATCAGTCGTTGTTGATGATGATGGTGATGATGAATTTGAAAATATTTGGCAAAGCTATCAATTCATGGCTAAACGTACTAAAAAAAAGGAAGCTTTGAACAAGTTTCTTTCATCACACAATGGCAGTGTTGATTTTTTTCACTTGAATCACCTACCATATATAAATTGGGGCTATTATATGCGACGATTGATTGAACATTTAAAAGATGAAAAGAGACTCCGAGCAATTTCACTTTCTTGTGATAAAGATAGTACATTGGATGATGAATATGAGAATCATTGGGTTACATGTACTTATGGCGATTCGGGAACGCTTGTTCTAATAAATATATTACCAAAGAGCATATTCCATGGAAGATTTCTTCGATTAGTGGAATTAAATGAATATGTATTAATAGATGCTTCGCCCTTTAAAGGTTGTGTAAATATTAGAACCTTAAAATTCACGGCGTGCATTGTTAGCGAAGAAACCCTAATTGACATCCTCAGTAACTGTGAGTTCTTGAAGAATCTTGGCCTTCGTGGTTGTAACAAGTCGTTGAAGAATCTGAGCATTCAACACAAACAACTCAAGTTATTAGAGATTCATCGTATGAATGTAGGGAAATTGTATCTACTTTGTGAAAACCTAACTAAGATGGTGTTCAAAGACTTCTTGTATTCATCCAAAGATACTCATTGTCCAAAACTTCAAGTCTTAAAGACAAACAACCCCCAGTTGCTGGATCAGTGGTGCACTAGCAGTACATTTAAGGGTAAGTTATTTTCTCTTTAATTTGTTATGTATCCATCATTTCATGAATTTTTGACGTGATTCGTCAATTACTTTGATTGGTTTTATATATATATATATATATATATATATATATATATATATATATATATATATATATATATATATATATATATATAACTTTTTTCATGGAAATTTTTATAACAGTAGGGCCCGGCCTAACTTGAGCTCCCCCTCCACCAGCAGAGCCAGCAGTAATTCGACCAACCAAACCTTAGGTAGATGAAGTCCATAAAATTTACATGTTGACATTTCGAATGCAATTTCTGTTCTGATAGCATGTGTACGTGTAACGACCCGACCCGTCGTTATGGGAGTTACTGCCCTGTTTTCCCCATTTTATGCTTGTATATGTTTCATTATATGTGTTTGGACAATTTGAAGTAATTCGGATAGAGTTTGGTTAGAAATGAGGCAATTGGTCTCTTTATGAGAAGGTTAGTTTGGAAAACTCAACCGAATGTTGACTTATAAGTTAGAAGACTCGGAATGGATTTCTGATGATTCGACTAGTTTTGCGGGATTATTTATGACATAGGAGAGCAACCGGAATTGAATTTGGAAATTCGATGTAGAATTAGGCTTGAATTGGCTATGGTTGGATTTTGGCGAATTCCAAATGGTAGGTGAGATTTTGATCTAAGGGTCGGAATGGAATTTTGAGAGTTGCAGTAGCTCCGTTAGGTGATTTTGGATATGCGTGCAAAGTTTCAAGTCATTCGGAGGTGCTTAGGTCGGGTTTTAGATCAAATGCAAGTTTCGGAAGTTTTAGAAGAACTTAGGTTTTAATCCGATGTAAATTTGGTGTTTTGATGTTAGTTTTGGTGATCTGAGAGTGAAACTAAGTTTGCATGATCATATGTGACATGTTAAAATGTTCGTATGCGGTCCCAAGGAGCTTGGGTGAGTTTCGGATAGGTTTAGATTGCGTTGTGCTCGTTTTTCATATGCTTCGACATTGTTTCTTCAAGCATAAATGATATCATATTGAACAAATGAGCCCCGATTACTGTTTTGAATAAAGCATTAGATCTATATCATAATTATGGACCCGTATAAAAAAGAATCATCGAATTTGGACATCGTATGAGGATTTGATGGTCATTTTACTAAGGTTGCCCAGATTTTCAGGTTAATGACGAAACTGCCCCTGACGGCGTATTAAAAACCTGCACTATTTGCAAATATTAAGGCCTACATATCTCATTCATTATAAAGTCAAATTGAGTGATTCAATAGCCTAAATTCATTAGAATCTCACAAGGAATCCATTGGGAGCAATAAACGCGTGAACAATATAACTATAATGAGAAGGTTGAGTTTTCTTCCAATTTTGGAACGGGAAGAAGCTTCTGAGGCGATTTTTAAGAGAGAATCAATGGGTAATCACTGGAGGTAAGTTTCTTGACTCATAAACATGATTTTATGCTAGAATAAACACCAAAATTCCTGAAATTGGGTAGAATTTGTGAAGAACTAGGGCCTAAATCATGAAAACGAATTTTTGGGTTTTGAAAGGCCATTCGAACTCCGATTTTGATAATTTTTATATGCACGGACTCGTGGCGAGACGAGATTCAGAATTTTTTTAGAAGTGGGCACGGGGCTCGGGTTTTACCAACTTCGTGTATTATTGCGTTTTTCAAGTAACTTTGATTGGGTTATGTTTCTTTGACCCATATTTATGTAATTGTTGTGGTTTTGACTAGGTTCGACGCACAAGGCAGCAAATTCGAAGGGAAAAGGTCTCTCGGACGAGCCACGGCCGGCTAGAGGGAAGTAGTTAGTGTATATGGTAGCCTGAGGATTTGAAACCCTGCTTAGCACATTGTGACACTAGTAGGTTATGGCTCGCACCCCATGGCAGGTGCGTATTGATTATGACTGGGGATTGAGACTTAGTCCATCCCGGATATGAATAATATGTTATATGCAGTTGAAACGCACACTCTGTTAGATATATTTGTGGGATGTAAGCCATGTTTTGGGCCTTGTGCCGACCAATAGTATCCATAGAGGATAGATATATATGTGATAGCTTGGTTTGCTTTATCACTGATCTTAGTCCTGGTTTGAAATCACTATTATGAAATGCTAAGTCACCTGTTCTTGAAAAATTAAATAAAATTTAAGTATTTTAATCATTAATGATCTGGAACCTGGAAATAAATAATTTGAATTGTTGTGCGACTCATATGCATGTTGTGGACTAAGGATGGATCGGGCGCCACACCGCAGCAGATGATATAAGGATCGGGTTGCACGCCGCAGCAGATGATATGATATTGTGCTTGGGCTGAAGGAGCCCCTACGGAGTCTGTACAAACCCCAGTGAGCGCCGTCGACGTTAAACGGATCGGGCTACACGCCATAGCGGTCATGTGCATTGCATTGCATTTTTATCTGTAAATTATCTGTGCTAAATGTGATATGATGTTGTTGTTAGTTCTTAGGAGGTATCAGACTGTAGTTTAGCTTTCCTCTGTGGTATTCTATGAATTTCCTGCTTTCAGCTATTATTATATACTTTTTACTCATTGAGTACTTAGTACTCACCCCTACACCCTGCACCTTTGTGTGTAGATTCAGGTACACATGAGGGTTAGACGAGCACTTCAGCTTATGTCAGAGTTATTTCGAGTTGCTGAGGTAGCTGCCGGTGTTTGCAAAACCTAGCTTCTATTTCCATTCAGTTATTACTATATGTTTCAGACTTGAGTATTTCATTCAGTATTTCTATAACTATTCAGTTTTGTTTAGAGGCTCTAGACCCGTGACCCCAGATCTTTTGGGAGTGTTATTTTGTTATTTGCGCTTCTTAGTATTTATTCATACTATTATTATTGGAGTATCTATTGACTCATATATTCTTCTTGAGTTGGTCCTTCTAGGACTGGTTTTCTAATTGGAAACAGTTGTTGGTCTGGCTTGCCTAGCTTTAGGGTTGGACGCCATCACGACCGGGTTTGGGTTGTGACAAGTTGGTATCAAAGCCTAGGTTACTAGGCCTCGCGAGTCATGAGCCGGTTTAGTAGGCTCTCGCGGATCGGTAGGTAGACGTCCGTATCTATCCTCGGGAGGCTATAGAACTTTTAGAAAACACTTCACTTTCTTGGAATTCTTATCGTGCGTATTTGATTCAGCTTGAGAAATAACTCTTGAAATTCCTTCCACACGTCTATACGAGCATGCGAGCATTCAGTAATACATCTGCATCGATGGTTGGAGATTCCCCGATCGAGAAGCGAGATGTAATCTCCGTGAGTTCATGTTGGGCTAATCTGGAGGACTTGAGGCCGAATCTTCGCCTATAGCTTGAGCACCAAAGTGCTGATTATGCGATCAAGTACTTTTAACTTATGTGTTCGATAATGTCCTTATTAGCGGGGATGTCGGTCAGATATCTGCATGATGAGTAAGTTAGCGATGTGAGGTGTATCTATGTGATTTTAGTAGTGACGAAGAAATTTGTGGGATAATAGATGAACCGTTAAGCGATTCATTCCTATTGCGATCTGTTGTGTAGCCCCAAGTTATGGGCGCATGAAGAATATTATTGTATCTCCTAGTTGGAAAGTTAAGTGCAATACGTGTGGCGGTATGAGTTCAGACTCAGAAAGACTAAATTGGCGGTATTTTATATGTGTTATGACTCAAATAAATACAATGCATGTCCCTGTATCAATTTTTATAATGTAAAATAGGTAGTTTTGAGATTAATGTTGTTGATATACATTTGATGTTTTGTTAAGTTGTAGCCGTGCTGTTAGGATGGTTTTGGTGATACACTGGCAGGTGGATAGGCCCAATTACAAAGGAAACTCTACCAACATTTTTGAAAAATTTGGGACTTCGTAAAAATTTGGACACCTAGAGAATAGGCTTAACTGTTATGTGAGTAAATGCAAGAAAATGCAGAAGAGTTAAAATTCCAGATGATTTGTGTTTCCACAAGCATATGAAAGAGCAAGTTTAATCTCATTATGGTATTACGACAGCAATGAAGCATACGCGTTATGAGTACAGTAAGTTGTGATATATGGCTTCGAGCTAAGTTGGCTCAAATGCGTTGAGTAGCTAATTGCATGATTATGTGCTATGTTGGTTTTGTCTTAAAGTATACAGGCGTACCAGTTCTGATTGTAGAAATTGAGCCGAGAACGACACGAGTGAAGGTAAAGTTTTGACAAGATGTCAAGAGATCGGATGAGCATGAAGGAAGTTTCGATGGTTAAGATAATTTAGTATTTTCTTCAGCGTCACCTGAGGGCGGTGTTATGTCCTGGTTAATGGTTCTTGATCGTTTTTCAGCGTTAGTATGACTGGTGGTTTTGGAGGTACGCTTCATATACTTTGTGGTAGGTTGTGGGAGTGTGTTCCACTGGAAGATTATATAATTGTAGCATGCAGTCACTTGACTAATTAAATTTGTAAACCAAGTATGAAGGTTGTGATAGTGTCGTTAAATTAAATATTCATGCTTGGAGGGCACTTGGCATATCGGGTTGTGAACTAGAGAGGATTATTCTGATTGTGATGGTTGTTCTTGTGTTCTATGAAGAAAATGGAAGTCATTATGGACCTTTGAAAGGTTATTAGACTACTTTAGTGTGATCAGAATGGACTTGAAGTCGGTGGATAGATTTAATATGAATAATAGCTCTACATCAGGCCAGATGTGTGCATTTTTGTAATGCGGTCCTCATTGAGAAGTAGTTACGATGATGATGCTTCATTGTCAGATATCTCGCGTAGTGATGCATTGCGCCATGTGAGTTGTGAGATAACTCGAGAAATTGCGTACATGTTGAGAATCCGTGTAGGAATGATGTTATATGAGCAACTTGGCTGTGATATTCTGATTGTATAGCGCGCCTCGGTTTTGATTGAGTTTTGTAGTTATCGTGCTATATAATCCTCAGAGGTGTTATCATGCACTTAGCATGCGTACAACCGATACTCGATGTCATGTTGTAATGAGCAAATTTGGCTCGATGTGCATCTCCTTATGTGAGATCTATGTATGGATCGGGTGGCACGCCGCCATGGGTATGTTATCTGAAGCGGGTTGCATGTCGCAACAGTGTAATACCGAGTATAGTTTTCTGTCACGACCCTAGTTCACCAATTGTGAACATGTCGTGATGGCACCCAGTCCACACGACTAGGTAAGCCTAACACGTTGTGGAATATACGAGTTATAAATACTTAAATAAGAAACAGCGGAAAAATAGCATAAAAGGTATGTAATCCGTGCCGCTTGGCAAATACATCCGTCACACAATGAATAAAACACTATCAAGATCCGGAACCCCACTGTAGCACAGACTAAAAGAGAAAATACAACTGTGGCTCTATGTGTAAAGAGTATCTAACAACGAAAAGAAGAAAAATGTCAACTAGTATTACTAGAATAGAAGGAAAGCCTCCGGATCTGCGGACGTAGCAGATCATACTCGAGGTCTCCCAAAAAGCTGCGGAATCACCTAGTATGAGCCTGCTCTGATGTACCTGGATCTGCACAACAAAAGTGTGCAGAAGAGTAGCATGATTACACCACGGCGGTACTCAGTAAGTGCCAAGCCTAACCTCGATGGAGTAGTGACGAGGAAGGTCGTGGCCCTACTGAGAGAACAATAACAAAAAGACAATAACAATAATAAGCAGCTCAAATAATAATAAATCCGAAATAACAACAATAAGATGATTACTGCAACTGTCTACAATTAAGCTAACAACAAATAAACAACTCAATAAAACAATTCCAGGACTTGTGGGAATTGAACCCACAGTCCCATTCTCAGTACCTCTGGGTCTCCGGGAATCGAACCCGCAGCCCATGTCTCAATAATATCTCAATAACTCAGGATCTCCGGGAATCGAACCCGCAGTCCCTACCAATAAGTCAGGATCTCGGGAATCGAACCCGTAGTCCACATTTCAATAATCTCAGGATCTCGGGAATCGAACCCGTAGTCCACATTTCAATAATCTCGGGATCTCGGGAATCGAACCCGTAGTCCACATTTCAATAATCTCAGGATCTCGGGAATCGAACCCGTAGTCCACATCTCAATAATCTCAAGATCTCGGGAATCGAACCCGTAGTCCACAACCACAGCAAGTAAGGAATACACAGAGAGAAGTATAATATGCTTAACGATAACTTCGCCGATGAACAGCGCCAGCGATTACCAAGAAAACTCAAGTAAGTCAATTAAGCAACTAGATAGTTAAATTCTATCTAATCATGCTTTTCTAACTACTACCGGGTAGGAATATCGAATTTAACAACTAAAAACAGGAATATCACTCATTGAACATTTTGAGTAGAGTATGTGTTCAACAACCAGTGCATGTACACGCTCGTCACCTCGCGTACAAGGCATTTAAAGTATCACAATAATATCCTAGGGGTGAAAGTCCCCCACATGAAGTCAGACAAGCCACTTACCTCAATTCCGGTACGAAACCGCTAAGAAATAACCCTCTTGCCGCGAATGTCGGCCTCCACTAGTGTAGTATCTGATAAAAATCAATAGAATCACATCAAAATAGGCCAATTGGGCATTACCCAATCAAAATAACTCAAAATATACCAAAACCCACAAGTTGCCAAAACCCGACTTTCGGTACGCTTATCGAAAAATCACGAAAAATATATATTCGGGTTCCTTATCTCAATACGAGTCTAGGCATATAAAATTTACCAAAATCGGACTCCATTTGCCCACTCAAATCAGAGATTTTCTAACATTTAGGCCTAGGGCTCAAACCCACCTTTAGTCCCCCATTTTCAGTGAAATAATCACGGATTTCATGATAAACCAACGAATTAAGGTCAAGAAACTTACCGCCGATGATTTTCCGATGATACCCCAGCGTTTCCCCTTCAAAATCCTCTCTTGGAGCTCAAAAATGGCATTTTTGTGTATGGGGGTCGCGGGTGTTATGTTCTGAACTTAAGTTCACTACCAGACCCCATTGCTCATCGCGTTCGCGTTACTGTTCACGCGTTCGCGATGAACAACTCAATTTCTTCTACGCGTACGCGACACCTGGGACGCGAACGCGGTGCTTCCTCTTTCCCTTCTACGCGATCGCGACTCAAGGGACGCGAACGCGATGCTTTGCCCTACCATGCCTACGTGAACGCGGCCATTACCACGCGAACGCGTAGGCTTAACGTCTGCTGCACTGCTGCTGCATTTTCTGCAAAAATTTCCAAGTTCCAAATGCCGCTTGATGGTCCGAATTCATCCCGAGGCTTCCGGGACCCCAACGAAAACCACCAACATACTCCAAAACACGATACAAACTTATTCCAATCATAAAAACACGTCTAACAACATCAAAACCCATAATTCACATCGAATTCAAGCCTAAATTCCTTAAAACTTTCCGAATTGCACATCCGATCTAAAACCCAACCAAACGACGTCCGAATGACCCGAAAATTTGCGGACATATCCAAAATCACATAACGAAGCTACAGAAATTGTCGGAATTCCACTCCGACGCCCGGATCAAAATTTCACCTATCGTTCGAATTCGCCAAAATTTCAACCTTCGGCATTTCAAGCCTAATTGAGCTACGGACCTCCAAAATACATTCCGAACGCGCTCCTAACCCCGAAATCACCCAACGGAGCTAATGGAACCATCAGATTTCCGTTCCGAGATCGTCTTAACACCGTTCCGGCTACGGACCATTTTCTAGCTTTAAAGCTCTCATTTAGGGACTAAGTGTCCCAAAATGCTCCAAATTTCAGAACCGACTCTCCCGGCAAACCATAATAGCAGAAATGAACTTAGGGAAATAGTTAAATTAGGGATTAGGGCGAAATTTTCTAAAACGACCGGTCGGGTCGTTACATCTTTCCACACTTAAAGATTCGTTCGTCCTCGAACGAGCATAGAAAACATACCTGGAGTAGTGAAAAGATGAGGGTACTGGTTGCGCATATCCTGCTCGGTCTCCCAAGTCGCCTCTTCGACCGGCTGGCCCCGCCACTGAACTTTTACCGAAGCGATGTTCTTTGACCTTAGCTTTCTGACTTGCCTGTCTAGAATGGCTACCGGCTCCTCAACATAAGACAGATCCTTGTCTAGCTGAACAGATGTGAAATCCAACACATGCGACGGGTCACCATGGTATCTCCGGAGCATGGAGACATGAAATATGGGGTGAACTCCGGCTAGGCTAGGAGGTAAGGCCAACTCATAAGCAACCTCCCCAACACGCCTCAAAATCTCAAAAGGGCCAATAAATCTAGGACTCAGCTTTCCTTTCTTCCCAAACCTCATAACGCCCTTAATGGGCGAGACTCGAAGCATAACCCGCTCACCAACCATAAAAGCCACATCGCGAACCTTCTTGTCCGCATAACTCTTCTGTCTAGACTGGGCCGCACGAAGTCTGTCCTGAATCACCTTGACCTTGTCCATAGCCTCCTGAACCATATCAGTACCTAGCAACCTAGCCTCGCCCGGCTCAAACCAACCCACGGGAGACCCGCACCTCCTACCATATAGGGCCTCGTACGGTGCCATCTGAATACTAGACCGGTAGCTGTTGTTATAAGCAAACTCGCCAGTGGCCAGAAGTGATCCCACGAACCTCCAAACTCAATCACGCACGCACGAAGCATATCCTCCAAAATCCGAATAGTGCGCTCGGACCGCCCATCGGTCCGGGGGTGAAATGGCCGTGCTCGGCTCCACCCGAGTACCTAACTCCTCCCTGTACGGCTCTCCGGAACCGTGAAGTGAACCGAGTGCCTCTATCCGAAATGATGGAAACCGGAATACCATGCAGCCGAACTACCTCCCTCTGATATAGATCTCCGCCGGTCGCTCCGATGAATATGTAGTGCTCACCGGTATAAAATGGGCGGACTTGGTCGGCCGATCCACAATGACCCAAATGGAATCAAACTTCCTAACCGTCCGTGGAAGTCCGGATACAAAGTCCATGGTAATGCGCTCCCATTTCCACTCGGGAATCTCAATCCGCTGCATCAATCCACCCGGACGCTGATGCTCATACTTCACCTGCTGGCAGCTGAGGCATCTAGAAACATAATCAACTATATCCCTCTTCATCCGCCTCCACAAGTAATGTTGTTTCAAGTCCTGATACATCTTCGCGGCTCCCGGATGGATGGAATACCGCGAGCTATGGGCCTCTGCTAGAATCAGCTCTCGAAGATCATCTACATTGGGCACACAGATGCGCCCTGCATCCTCATAACTCCATCATCTCCGATGGTAACATCTCGAGCATCACCACGCCGAACTCTATCCCGGAGGACAAGCAAATGAGGGTCGTCGAACTGACGCTCCCTGATGCGGTCAAATAGAGAAGACCGAGAAATCACACAAGCCAGAACCCGGCTGGGCTCCGAAAGATCCAATCTAACAAACTGTCTGGCTAAAGCCTGAACATCCATCGCCATAGGCCTCTCCGAAGCTGGTAGATACGCCAAACTCCCCAAACTCTCCGCCCGACGACTCAAGGCATCGGCAACCACATTAGCCTTGCCCGGATGATAGAGAATAGTAATATCATAGTCCTTCAGTAGCTCCAACCATCTCCTCTGACGCATATTCAGGTCCTTCTGCTTAAGCAAGTGCTGCAAGCTCCGGTGATCGGTGTAGATCTCACAAGGAACCCCATATAAATAATGACGCCAAATTTTTAAGGCGTGAACAATGGCAACTAGCTCCAAATCATGAACAGGGTAATTCTTCTCATGCACCTTCAGCTGTCTCGACGCGTAGGCAATCACCCTACCGTCCCGCATCAATACCGCACCGAGTCCAACTCGTGAGGCATCACAATATACAGTATAGGACCCCGAACCTATAGGCAACATCAATATACGGGCCAAAGTCAACGCTATCTTGAGCTTCTGAAAGCTCGCCTCACACTCGTCTATCCACTGGAAAGGGGCACCCTTTTGGGTCAATCTAGTCATAGGTGCTGCAATCGAAGAGAACCCCTCTACGAAACGACGGTAATAGCCCGCCAAACCAAGGAAACCGCGAATCTCAGTAGCGGAGGAGGGTCTGGGCCAACTCTGCACGACCTCCACCTTCCTCGGATCTACTCGGATACCATCACTCGACAACACGTGGCCCAAAAATGCCACTGAACTCAACCAGAATTCACATTTAGAGAACTTGGCATAAAGCTGCTTCTCCCTTAGAATCTGAAGCACTATCCTCAAATGCTGCTCGTGCTCTTCCCGGCTCCGGAATATACTAGAATATCATCAATGAAAACAATCACGAACGAGTCCAGATAAGGCCTGAACACACTGTGCATCAAATGCATAAAGGCTGCTGGGGCATTAGTCAGCCCAAAAGACATCACGAGGAACTCATAGTGACCATACCGGATCCTGAAGGCAGTCTTCGGGATATCTGGCTCCCGAATCTTCAGCTGGTGATACCCAGAGCACAAATCAATCTTAGAAAATACTTGTGCGCCCTGTAACTGGTCAAATAAATCATCAATACGAGGCAAAGGATATCGGTTCTTCACTGTAACCTTATTCAGCTGACGATAGTCAATACGCATACGCATAGAACCGTCATTTTTCTTCACAAACAATACAGGAACACCCCAAGGAGAAACACTGGGTCGAATAAAACCCTTGCCCAATAACTCCTGTAACTGATCCTTCAACTCCTTCAGCTCAGGAGGAGCCATACGATACGGTGGAATAGAAATGGGCTAAGTGCCCGGCAACAAGTCAATAGGAAAGTCAATATCTCTGTCGGGCGGCATGCCCGGAAGATCAGCTGGAAATACATCAGCAAAGTCACGTACCACATGAACAGAATCAATAGAGGGAGTGTCAATACTGACGTCCCGCACATAGGCTAGATAAGCAGCACACCCCTTCTCAACCATACGCTGAGCTCTGAGAAAAGAAATAACACGGCTAGGGGTGTGATCTAGAGTACCACTCCACTCAATACGTGGAATGCCTAGCATAGCCAGCGTCACGGTCTTGGCGTGACAAACAAGAATAGCATAATGGGGGGACAACCAGTCCATGCCCAGAATAATATCAAAATCGACCATCCCGAGTAGCAATAGATCCGCTCTGGTCTCAAAATCACAAATGGTAACCAAACACGACCGATATACACTATCCACAGCCAAAGCATCGGAGTGGAAACATAAATGGGGGCACTCAAAGAATCCCGAGGCACACCCAGATGAGAAGCAAAGTAAGAAGACACATATGAAAAAGTGGAACCATGGTCGAATAGAACCGATGCCTCCCTGTGACTAACCAGAATAATACCTGTGATAACAGAATCAGATGCAACAGCTGCGGCGCGATCAGGAATAGCATAGAATCTGGCATGTCCCCCCTCTCGAGGGCGGCCTCTGGAACCCTAACCCCCGCCCCTGGCTGGCTGGGCAGGTGGAGTGGCAGCTGGGGCCGGAATGATAGCCTGCTGGCCCTGAGAACCACGCGGATGCTGTGATGACTGATGAGGGGCTCCTCTCCTGCGCCTGGGGCACTCCCTAACCAGGTGGCGAGTATCCCCGCACTCAAAACAAGCTCCGGGAGGACGCGGTGGCTGTGACTGACCGGCCTCACCCCCACTAGTCTGACCCCCGGAAGGACCCCGCGCAGGAGGTGCACTGGAAACTGGGGGAGCATAATAAGGCTCCTGAGGTGCTGGAAGACCTGGAGTACTACCGGCTGCGGGCAATGCCGAGTGAACTGGTCGACCGGAATAACCCCTGCCAAAACGACCGGCTGATGAAGTGCGGGCACCAGAGAAATGGCCCGACTCACGAGACCTCTTGGCCTCTCTCTCTCTCCGCTCTCTAGGGAGCATACTCTCGATCCTCTTGGCAATGCTAACTGCCTGCTGATAAGATATATCTGTCTCAAGCTCTCTGGCCATGCTGGATCGGATAGGCGGAACAAGGCCCTCAATAAATCTCCGCACTCTCTCCCAAACCGTGGCTACCAAAGTCGGTGCATGCCTGGCTAGACGGGTGAAACTGATAGCATACTCCGATACTGACATGGAGCCCTGTCGCAACCGCTCAAACTCCGAGCGCCAAGAATCCCTAAGGCTCTGTGGAACAAACTCCCTCAAAAACAGATCTGAAAACTGCATCCAAGTCAATGAAGCAGACTCCTCTGGACTATCCAACTCATACGTGCGCCACCAATCATAAGCGGCCCCATGAAACTGAAAAGCAGTGAAAGAAACCCCGCCGGTCTCCACAATCCCCATAGTACGAAGAATACGATGACACTCCTCTAGAAAACCCAATGCATCATCTGAAGCCAAACCATTAAACACTGGAGGGTCATATTTCTTGAACCTCTCCAATCTACGCTGCTCGTCCTCAGAGGCAGCTGGTCCACCTCCGGGTTGTGCTGGGGCGGCAGGAGGCATAACCAAAACATCCGGAACCTATCCCACTAGCACACGCTGCTCCGGTATTATTTTCCTCCGTTAAATTATATTGATTGAACGGCCCAGATAACTTTGACACTAAAACGATGTCATGTATTTTAAGTGAAGCCTTCATCTCGTTTGTTAGATCTGTCTCCTGGATGGTTGTGATTCATTTATTTAAACCGTTTCATTTGGCTTAAGTGTGAAATTGATTATCAGCGCGCGCGGGTGCTGTGGCTGCACCTCGGGCGCGTCCTCGTCCTCTACCTCGGCCCCGGCCTCTGACGGCGGCAACAGGGGGCGCGGGTACCTGATCATCGCGAGTAGATCGTGTCCTCACCATCTGTGAGAGAATAAAAAGCAGTAGTTTAGATTTTTGATGTCAAAAATGTCGCACGACAAGGAATCCAAAAGAAATGAAGAGTTTCCTAAACAGTTACATAGCCTCTCGTAGATAAATACGGACGTCTCCGTATCGATCAGCGAGACTCTAAGTAACCGGTCTGTGTCCCGTGACTCCTATGAACCTAGAGCTCTGATACCAACTTGTCACGACCCTAGTTCACCAATTGTGAACATGTCGTGATGGCACCCAGTCCCCACGACTAGGTAAGCCTAACACGTTGCAGAATATACGAGTTATAAATACGTAAATAAGAAACAGCGGAAAAATAGCATAAAAGATATGTAATCCGTGCCGCTTGCCACATACATCCGTCACACAATGAATAAAATACTATCAAGATCCGGAACCCCACGGTAATACAGACTAAAAGAGAAAATACAACTGTGGCTCTATGTGTAAAGAGTATCTAACAACGAAAAGAAGAAAAATGTCAACTAGTATTACTAGAATAGAAGGAAAGCCTCCGGATCTGCGGACGTAGCAGATCATACCTCGAGGTCTCCAGAAAAGCTGCGGAAATCACCTAGCACGAGCCTGCTCTGATGTACCTGGATCTGCACAACAAAAGTGTGCAGAAGAGTAGCATGAGTACACCACAGCGGTACTCAGTAAGTGCCAAGCCTAACCTCGATGGAGTAGTGACGAGGAAGGTCAGAGCCCTACTGAGAAGCAATAATATAATGATGATAACAAAAATAAACAGTTTAAGTGATAATAATTTCCGAAATAACAACAATAAGATGATTACTGCAACTGTCTACAATTAAGCTAACAACAAATAAACAACTCAATAAAACAATTCCAGCACTTGTGGGAATTGAACCCACAGTCCCATTCTTAGTACCTCTGGGTCTCCGGGAATCGAACTTGCAGCCCATGTCTCAATAATATCTCAATAACTCAGGATCTCCAGGAATCGAACCCGCAGTCCCTACCAATAAGTCAGGATCTCGGGAATCGAGCCCGTAGTCCACATTTCAATAATCTCAGGATCTCAGAAATCGAACCCGTAGTCCACATCTCAATAATCTCAGGATCTCGGGAATCGAACCCGTAGTCCACATTTCAATAATCTCGGGATCTCGGGAATCGAACCCGTAGTCCACATTTCAATAATCTCGGGATCTCGGGAATCGAACCCGTAGTCCACATCTCAATAATCTCAAGATCTCGGGAATCGAACCCGTAGTCCACAACCACAGCAAGTAAGGAATACACAGAGAGAAGTATAATATGCTTAACGATAACTTCACCGATGAACAGCGCCAGCGATTACCAAGAAAACTCAAGTAAGTCAATTAAGCAACTAGACAGTTAAATTCTATCTAATCATGCTTTTCTAACTACTACCGGGTAGGAATATCGAATTTAACAACTAAAAACAGGAATATCACTCATTGAACATTTTGAGTAGAGTATGTGTTCAACAACCAGCGCATGTACACGCGCGTCACCTCGCGTACAAGGCAGTTAAAGTATCACAATAATATCCTAGGGGTGAAAGTCCCCCACACGAAGTTAGACAAGCCACTTACCTCAATTTCGGTACGAAACCGCTAAGAAATAACCCTCTTGCCGCGAATGTCGGCCTCCACAAGTGTAGTATCTGATAAAAACCAATAGAATCACATCAAAATAGGCCAATTGGGCATTACCCAATCAAAATAACTAAAAATATACCAAAACCCGCAAGTTGCCAAAACCCGACTTTCGGTATGCTTATCGAAAAATCACGAAAAATATATATTCGGGTTCCTTATCTCAATACGAGTCTAAGCATATAAAATTTACCAAACTCGGACTCCATTTGCCCACTCAAATCAGAGATTTTCTAACATTTAGGCCTAGGGCTCAAACCCACCTTTAATCCCCCATTTTCAGTGAAATAATCACGGATTTCATGATAAACCAACGAATTAAGGTCAAGAAACTTACCCCCCATGATTTTCCGATGATACCCCAGCGTTTCCCCTTCAAAGTCCTCTCTTGGAGCTCAAAAATGGCGTTTTTGTGTATGGGGGTCGCGGGTGTTATGTTCTGAACTTAAGCTCACTGCCAGACCCCATTGCTCATCGCGTTCGCGTTACTGTTCACGCGTTCGCGATGAACAACTCAACTTCTTCTACGCGAACGCGACTTAACCCACGCGTTCGCGATGACCTGCAAAAATTACCTATCGCGAACGCGACGCTCCACACGCGTCCGCGAAGCACAATTTCCCTTCCTCAACCCGAACGCGATGACTCCCACGCGTTCGCGAAGAACAATCTTCCAATCGCCCGTTTTTCTTCTACGCGTACGCGACACCTGGGACGCGAACGCAGTGCTTCCTGTTTCCCTTCTACGCGATCACGACTCAAGGGACGCGAACGCAATGCTTTGCCGTACCATGCCTACGCGAACGCGGCCATTACCACGTGAACGCGTAGGCTTAACGTCTGCTGCACTGCTGCTGCATTTTCTGCAGAAATTTCCAAGTTCCAAATGTCGCTTGATGGTCCGAATTCATCCCGAGGCTTCCGGGACCCCAACGAAAACCACCAACATACTCCAAAACATGATACGAACTTATTCCAATCATAAAAACACGTCTAACAGCATCAAAACCCATAATTCACATCGAATTCAAGCCTAAATTCCTTAAAACTTTCTGAATTGCACATCCGATCTAAAACCCAACCAAACGACGTCCGAATGACCTGAACATTTGCGGAAATATCCAAAATCACATAACGAAGCTACAGAAATTGTCGGAATTCCATTCCAACCCCCGAATCAAAATCTCACCTATCGTTCGGATTCGCCAAAATTTCAACCTTCGGCATTTCAAGCCTAATTGAGCTACGGACCTCCAAAATACATTCCGAACGCGCTCCTAACCCCTGAAATCACGCAACGGAGCTAATGGAACCATCGGATTTCCGTTCCAAGATCGTCTTAATGCTGTTCCGGCTACGGACCGTTTTCTAGCTTTAAAGCTCTCATTTAGGGACTAAGTGTCCCAAAATGCTCCAAATTTCAGAACTGACTCTCCCGGCAAACCACAATAGCAAAAATGAACTTAGGGAAACAGTTAAATTAGGGATTGGGGCGTAATTTTTTTTAAAATGACCGGTCGGGTCGTTACATTTTCTATATTCCATCTTTGTATGCCTTGTTTCCTGTTTTCCAAGGAAAGTCTTTATTAGTGCATAGGATTTGATAATACCTCCCAGAGCTTGTTTTCTTTAGTACCGCATTCCAATTGGTAGCTTATTGGCATATTTGGGCATCATATGTAATATTTAATTATGTCTGGAGTGGCCTATTGCCCAAGCAGTTCGTACTAGGTGAGACGAGTTCATTGAATTCGAGATCAGTGCAATCTGAGTATATGAAGTAAAGTATAGAGTTAAGACCATTGTTTGGTTCAGAATAAGGTGATAGTTCTTGCTAAGAGTATAAAACTAATGAATTGTGTCCCGACGGTGGCTAATAATGTATACAGATCTCATCCGTCGTGTCATTATTGTAAGAATTTGCACAAGGCATGTGTATGTCATGCAGAGCATGGGATGTGTAGTGATTCCTTCTAAATGATTAGATATGAGAGCTTCAGAAGATTAGGGAAGATGGCATTGCTAAGTGGAAGCGATTTTACGCGAGTATGTGTTTCAGAAAAATGTAATGTGATTAAACTAATTATATTTCAGCAGTGTTGCGGCATGTTCTTGTTGGGTCCACTAGTGTTCGGCTTTGCTTGGTAGCACAAGTAAATATTGATTATCTGTTGAGGAATGATTAGGTATAAAATGGGTGCATGTATTCGCACGGTGGAACTGGGATCAGGTATGATGATTTGTGTGTTATATGGAGTTTTGATGTACATGTTATGCTGTGGTGGTGGATCTTCATTCGCTGGTGTGTTATATTGTGGATGCGATGTTAGAAGTCGGACTAATTGTCGTAGTGTTGGGTGATTTGAAACTATTGCATTTGGGGCTACGCCAGGAATGGCATGGGTTAAGTGGTAAAGGGTGTTAGAATATATTTTAGCAGAGTGATTATATTTCAAAGAATCAACGGACAACTGGGATGGAGTACTTTCTTAATTGGGAATCTGTGATAGATGTTAGTGCAGAGGTTGCTACCATTGATTCTGTTCTGTTGTTGAGGGACTTTTCGGATGCGTTTCGTGTGGTCGGGCATGTAACTAGGTGAGATTGTGGATTTCAGTATTTATTTGGTGCCTTCGGCAGGAGTTATAGAAGTGAGAGAAACATTTTCATGCTTCTTGGTACCGATTTCATTGGCACGCCGATATGGCTATGCATTTAGCTTGAGTTTTAGCTTGGTTGACCCTGAGTTGTTTTTCAATGATCCGAGACATTGTAATTTGTTAGTTATGGCAACATGTGGTGCGGTTCCATTGAGAATTCATAGTGAAAGTCGAGCGAGAAGAGTAATTGAGTGTTGCTTGGTGTATGGAGCATTGGTTATGGTCTATGGGATTGTGTGTTGTGTGTTCTCTGTTTCACCATGGGTGTAATGAATTGCATTAGTTTCAGACATCAAATGTGCGTGGTTGTTGATTTTGAGCATAGCGGTTTGAGGTGATTCAGGTATAACGATGTTGGGATAGGATCGCGCATTGTAGCGAGGCTACGGGAGTTATGACCTTTCGGGGTAGATTTAGGCATTCGATTTCTAAGGTGTGAGACGGGGTCTCAACCTTGTATTTTAAGGGTATTGATGAGCTTGAGGTACAACTCTTTCGTTTTAGTCATTTGTTATAGTTTGAGTGGGTTCAGATCATTTTTTACTGGTGCGTGTATTATGCAAGATGTAGTTTAAACTTGTATTGAGGTATCATATCATCATAGTGGTGTTGGATTCGAGGTGATCGTTGGGTTCATTAATGAATACGGACAGATTTGATCTCAACTTTTTAAGAAGATAATATCGAGGTTTGACCCGAAAATCGATTGTGATATCAGTCAAGGGAAGTGGTTTCATAAATGGTTGATCAGAGAGGTGATTACGGTTCATAGCATGTTTCATACATCGTTGGTAGTATAGGAAAGTGTAGGAATAATGTTTTAGCTAATAAGAGGTTCTCTGCTGGTAATTGGTTGCTGGGGACAATTGCTGTGAATAGAAGTTATGATTCTAAGTGTTTGGTTTAGGCGGTATATCATATGTTTTCACCTGAGGGTGCAAGTATGGGTTATTACAGCTGGTTTGGGTTTACTCTAAATACGGATGTGAATATCTGATCTGGTGTATGATTTTCAGAAAGCGCGATGTGGTTCTATGGTTTGGTTTATGGATTAAATGGACTGTGAAAGTTTGGATGTATTGTGTTATCGGGTCTATGCAAGTTGTTGGCTTCTAGAACAACTCTCGATACGCTCGAGGACGAGCGTTTGTTTAAGTTGGGGAGGATGTAACGACCCGACCCGTTGTTACGTGAGTTACTGCCCTGTTTTCCCCATTTTATGCTTCTATATGTTTCATTATATGTGTTTGGACAATTTGAAGTAATTCGGATAGAGTTTGGTTAAAAATGAGGCAATTGGTCTCTTTCTGAGAAGGTTAGTTTAGAAAAGTCAACCGAATGTTGACTTATAAGTTAGAAGACTCGGAATAGATTTCTGATGATTCGACTAGTTTTGAGGGATTATTTATGACTTAGGAAAGCAACCGGAATTGAACTTGGAAGTCCGATGTAGAATTAGGCTTGAATTGGCTAAGGTTGGATTTTGGCGAATTCCGAATGGTAGGTGAGATTTTGATCCAAGGGTCGGAATGGAATTTTGAGAGTTGCAGTAGCTTCGTTAGGTAATTTTGGATATGCGTGCAAAGTTTCAAGTCATTCGGAGGGCTTAGGTCGGGTTTTAGATCAAATGCAAGTTTCGAAAGTTTTAGAAGAACTTAGGCTCTAATCCGATGTAAATTTGGTGTTTTGATATTAGTTTTGGTGATTTGAGAGTGAAACTAAGTTTGCATGATCATATGTGACATGTTAAAATGTTCGTATGTTGTCCCGAGGAGCTTGGGTGAGTTTCGGATAGGTTTGGATTGCGTTGTGCTCATTTTTCTTATGCTTCGACATTATTTCTTCAAGCATAAATGATATCATATTGAACAAATGAGCTCTGATTACTGTTTTGAATAAAGCATTACATCCGTATCGTAATTATGGACCCGTGGCAAAAAGAATCATCGAATTTGGACATCGTATAAGGATTTGATGGCCATTTTACTAAGGTTGGCCAGATTTTTTAGTTTATGACGAAACTGCCCCTGACGGCATATTAAAAACCTGCACTATTTGCAAATATTAAAACCTACATATCTCATTCATTATAAGGTCCAATTGAGTGATTCAAAAGCCTAAATTCATTAGAATTTCACAAGGAATTCATTGGGAGCAATAAACGCATGAACAGTATACCTATAATGAGCAGGTTGAGTTTTCTTCAAATTTTGGAACGGGAAGAAGCTTCTGAGGTGATTTTTAAGAGAATAATCAATGAGTAATTGCTGGAGGTAAGTTTCTTGACTCAAAAATATAATTTTATGCTAGAATCAACACCAAAATTCCCGAAATTGGGTAGAATTTGTGAAGAACTAGGGCCTAAATCATGAAAACAAATTTTTGGGTTCTGAAAGGCCATTCAAACTCCGATTTCGACAAATTTTATATGCACGGACTCGTGGCAAGACGAGATTCGAAATTTTTTAGATAAGTGGGCCCGGGGCTCGGGTTTTACCAACTTCGTGTGTTATTGCATTTTTCATGTAATTTTGATTGGGTTATGTTTCTTTGACCCATATTTATGTAATTGCTGTGGTTTTGACTAGATTCGACGCACGAGGCAGCAAATTCGAAGGGAAAAGGTATCACGGTTGAGTCCACGGCCAGCTAGAGGTGAGTAGTTAGTGTATATGGTAGCCTGAGGGTTTGAAACCCCGGCTTAGCACATTGTGACGCTAGTAAGGCGTGGCTCGCACACCATGGCAGGTGCGTGATTGATTATGACCGGGGATTGAGACTTGGTCCATCCCGGATATGAATAATATGTTATATGCGGTTGAAACGCACATTGTGTTAGATATATTTGTGGGTTGTAAGCTATGTTTTTGGCCTTGTGCCGACCAATAGTATCCCTAGATGATAGATATATATGTGATAGCTTGGTTTGCTTAATCACCGATCTCAGTCCTGGTTTGAAATCACCATTATAAAATGCTAAGTCACCTGTTCTTGGAAAATTAATTAAAATTTAAGTATTTCCATCATTAATGATCCGGAACCTGGAAATAAATAATTTGAACTGTTGTGCAACTCATATGCGTGTTGTGGACTAAGGATGGATTGGGCTGCACGCCGCAGCAGATGATATAAGGATCGGGCTGCACGCCGCAGCAGATGATATGATATTGCGCTTGGGCTGAAGGAGCCCCTTCGGAGTTTGTACACACCCCTAGTGAGCGACATCGACGTTAAACGGATCGGGCTACACGTCGTAGCGGTCATGTGCATTGTATTGCATTTTTATCTGTAAATTATCTGTGCTAAATGTGATATGCTGTTGTTGTTAGTTCTTAGTAGGTATCGGACTGTAGTTTAGCTTTGCTCTGTGGTATTTTTTTGAATTTCCTGCTTTCAGCTATTATTATATACTTTTTACTCATTGATTACTTAGTACTCACCCCTACTCCCTGCACCTTTGTGTGCAGATTTAGGTACACAGGAGGGTTAGACGAGCACTTCAGCTTATGTCAGAGTTATTTCGAGTTGCTGAGGTAGCTGCCGGTGTTTGCAAAACCTAGCTTCTATTTCCATTCAGTTATTACTATATGTTTCAGACTTGAGTATTTCATTCAGTATTTCTATAACTATTCAGTTTTGTTTAGAGGATCTAGACTCGTGACCCTGGATCTTTTGGGAGTGTTATTTTGTTATTTGTGCTTCTCAGTATTTATTCATACTATTATTATTGGAGTATCTATTGACTCATATATTCTTCTTGAGTTGGTCCTTCTGGGACTGGTTTTCTAATTGAAAACAGTTGTTGGTCTGGCTTGCCTAGCTTTAGGGTTGGGCGCTGTCACGACCCCAAATCCGATCGTGATGGCGCCCAGCACACTGCTAGGCCAGCCCGACCAATTAACAACAATTTACGGAGCTATGAGCTCGCATTTACCCATTTAAGCATAACAAGTTAAAAGACAACGGTGATAGATATATCAAAACAGGGAACTAAGCCCAAACACATACCAACTCCCATAGACCGAAGGGTCAAGAGTCATGAGCCTCTACGGAATATACATGTGTAGATAGTGAATATTACTGTGCACAAGTGTGGGATGATCTGAACAAAATATAGACAAACTGGAGAATCAGGTCCTGCGAACGCTGGCAGCTACCTCGACTGTCCAAAAGCACTCCCGAGCCGCAATGGAATCAGCTCTGTTGTAATGTACCTGGATCTGCACACAAGGTGCAGGGAGTCGGGTGTGAGTACTTCCAACTCAGCAGTAATAAAAGTAAATAATGCTGAAGGAAAGAAAACCACGATAGGCACTATCTCATGCTACACAATACAGAACTATCTTTTTATCCTTTTCAAGCATATGTGAGTAGATTATTTAGAAATCTCAATTTTTAGCTACTTTCTTTCATAATAATATACTAATACATGGATACAATCTCAAGTAGTGCAAGTCAGCACTCAAATCAGCCTCTCGGGCTCAGCACTCCTTAACAATTTATACCAGGAGATCTGGTCAATAAAGCAACAAATGCACATGTGCCAGTAAAGTATGAGTGCTAAAATGTTATGCCACGTAGTACACAAAACCAATGTATGTATGCCATGCAATGCATATGACTGCTACGGCGTGTAGCCCGATACTTTTGGGTACCCGTGCTCACTGGGGGTGTCCAGACTCCGGAGGGGCTCCTACGGCCCAAGCACAATATTAATATCACAACCGCTGCGGCGTGCAGCCCGATCCATATACCATTGCGGCGTGCAGTCCGATCCATGCATGTGTATGCATATGCTCACATGAAATGTCATGCCCTAACATATGGCCCACGGCCCCAATCAGTCTAACAAATAATCAAGAAAATCCTACGGGCAACAATATCATATTAGTTCACAGCAAAAATGTTATTAAGACCTTGTTCAAGTTTTTCATAACCTTATAAGAATGCTCAATAGCAAAATACCATTTAAAACCTTAAATTTAGAATAAAATATGCACAATGTTATCAAGATAGTGATACCAATCCCTGAAGGATTCAAACAATTGGCACGAAGCCCAAACATGATAATTAGTCCAATTCATTTTCAACAAGTAGGTGTTATTATTTATTACACGGGACGTACCAAGTCACAATCCCCAATGGTGCTCTACCCCACGCCCGTTATCCGGCGTGCAAGTCACCTCAATACAACACTAAGATGTGCAAGTCCGGGGTTTACTAACCCTCAGGACATCATTTACAAGTATTACCCACCTCGAACCGACGAAAACTCATGCCCGCGATGCCTTAGCTCCTCGAATCGGCATCCACGCACATCCAAACTAGCCAAAATCAGTACAAATATATCAAAATAGGCTAATGGAACATAATCCAATCGAAAGTACTCGAAAATATCAAAAATCACGAAATTTGCAAAACCCGAGCCCCGGGCCCACATCTCAAAAAATTTCGAAATTCACATTTTCGGAATCCTCATCTCGCCACGAGTCCGTACATACCAAGAACTCCCAATTCGGACCACAAATGGTCCTTCAAATCCTAAATTTAAGGTTTTTGCTCCAAGCCTTATTTTCTTGATTTTTAGCTATAGATTCATGAATTCCATGGATGATTCTTGTATAAAAACATGTATTTAACTCATAAAACTTACCTCCAACGATTCCCCGTCGAAATCCCTTCAATTCCCGTCCAAAAGCTCTCAAGAACGGCCAAAAATGGTGGAAAAATGGGTTGTTTTCGCGATTGAAATGTTTTTAACATTCTGTCCGGTACTGTAGCTAACACTATGTGATCGCATTAGAGCATTGCGATCGCATAGAACAAAATTTCCGGGCACCGTAGCTTAGCCTATGCGATTGCATAGAACAAAATCCTGGGTACTGTAGCTAACACTATGCGATCGCATCAGAGCATTGCGATCGCATAGAACAAAATTTTTCTGCAATTTTTCTGCTGCATTTGTGAACAAAATCTTGGGTACTGTAGCTAACACTATGCGATCGCATCAGAGCATTGCGATCGCATAGAACAAAATTTCTCTGCAATTTTTCTGCTGCATTTTTCAACTCAAAAATTCCCGTTAGCCATCCGAAATCACCCCGAGGCCCCCGGGACCTCAATCAAAGCCACCAGTATATCACATTACCTCATTCAAACTTGCTCATAACATAAAAACACCATCCTAAACATCAAAATCACCAATTACACACTAATTCAAGCCTAAGTTTCTTCAAAATTTCCGAATTGCTCATTCAATCAAAAACCCGACCAAACAACGTCCAAATGACCTGAAAATTTGCAGGCATATCCAAAATCACCTAACGAAGCTACAGAAATTGTCGGAATTCCATTCCGACCCCCGGATTAAAATCTCACCTACCGTTCGTATTTCGCCAAAATTCAACCTTAGCCAATTCAAGCCTAAAACTACACCGGACCTCCAAATTCAATTCCGATTGCTCTCCTAAGTCATAAATGATCCCCCGAAACTAGTCGAATCATCAGAATCTGATTCCGAGCACTCTAACTCAATAGTCAACTCTAGGTTGACTTTCCATATTCAAACTTCCTTCAAATATGCTATTTGCTTCATTTTCAATTCAATTCATTCCTAACTCATTCGATAGGTTCCAACACTGATATAAAAGCATAAGATATGTAAATGCAACATAACGGGGTGGTAATTCCCGTAACGACGGGCCGGGTCATTACATTCTCCCCAACTTAAACAAACGCTCGTCCTCGAGTGGACTCAGAGTTGTACTAGAAGCAACCCGATAGCCGAATGACCTTACCAAGCATATATCCGGGCGATCATACGTCACCCTATCTCACATAAGTCCGAAAATACCATATAGTCAGAATTTCACAGACCATCTGAACCATAAATCACATTGCACTTTCTGAAAGAATATACCAAATGCTAATCCCATGCCTATACTCAGGATACACTCGAATCCATTGCAATAACCCATATTCACTACTCCGGGTGAGATCATATGATGTATCAACAACCCAATCACTCGAGACGATAGTCTCTAATCACAACAACTGGCCACAATCACCAAATACTAGCTGAAAAACTCTTTCATTAGATAGAGTCTTATTCCAACACCTCCATATCCTGCCCACGGCAGCTGAAGCACGCAATATATCGAACCCATCTCTCAGGTCAACCATTCATGAATCCATTTAACTTTTAACTAATACCACAACAGATTTCGGAGCCAAACCTCGATTTTTACCTTTCTAACAAGCTAAGATCCAATATGCTCGTATTCATTAATAACTCTAACGGTCATTTCGATTATAACACACCGCACTGGTGATATGACACCTTAACACCGACCTAAGCCACGACGAGCACAACATAGGCTCCAATAGAAATGTCTGCACACACTCGAATCATGACAGCTCAAATCATGACAACTGTCTCCAGCAAAAGAGCTGCAATTCAATCCCTCTGTGCCATCATAATATAGAACTGAGATCGCGTCTCGCATCATAGAAATAGGGTATCTGAATCCTCTTCGAGAGGTCATAACATCACATGGCCTTGCCACGATTCGTGATTCTATCCCAACGTTATTACTCATGAAGCACCTCAATTTACCAAGCTCAAAACGGTCAGCCACGCACATATTTAGGTCCGAACCCAAGCAATCAATCTCACCCACGGTGAAACAATTAATGTACACTATCAAATCCTGAAAGGACACAACCGATGTGCCATTCGCCAAGCGATACTCAATACGGACTTTTCCTCAGAAGCCAGGAAGTATTGTATACCAGGTAACATATAATTAACTATATTTTCACAATATTCTGTTGCGGCGTGCAACCCGTTCCAATGACATACCCGTGGCGGTGTGCCACCGATCCAGATACCATACATGTGGCGGCGTGCCACCCGATCCAAATAACTCGTGGCGGCGTGCCACCCGATCCACGCATAAATCTCGCAAAAAGGAAATGCATATCGAGTCGAATTTTCTCATTACAGCAAACATATATATATATAGCCTCAAGCTCGGCCACATGAAACGCATCCGACAACGTTTCTCAATACTGGAACTGAATCAATGGTAGATACCTCTACACTGACATCCGTCAATAAGGTCCAACTGACAAAGCAATGCCTACCAGTCGTCCGTTGGTCCTGGGTACAACTACTCTGTTGGAGCATACTCCGATGCTCTCCGCTACGCAATTTGTGCCATTTTCCGACATAGTCCATATCACATTAGTCTAGACAACCTGACTTATGTCAACCAGTCTGAACTAAGGTATCATAACACAAATTCATCATATCAAGCTAAGAGAGAGCCACTAGGGCTTCCAATTTCCAATAATCACAAAACGGCGGATTACGAGAACTTCCAGACTCTAACACATGTATTACATGTGGATCACTATGCGTGATCCCACACTCCACCGTACGATTACATAACACACATCAAGCATCTATTCATACCTCGAAAGCCATTCAGAAAATTCACTATGCCATCAATGACTCAATTATTACAGTCGATCCCACAAGAGAAAACTCATTACACATTCCCAGCCTTGCATACCAACAGGAAAAATACACTCATTTTCAAACCACGGTATAACACATCGCAAACTTTCTCCCAATTACATTGCATAAATTAAACCGCCAGGACTGAGTCCTTATACCCATATCAAGTTGCACAACTGCCAGCACTCAAGAGCTTTGCTGCATGCCTACAAGACTCATTACTTCAACCACATACCAGTAATCAATCGTATTCCTTTTTATACCATTCCGGTTTATTAACAAGTTGTTCCATTTACCCAGTTTCCTTTCTGATTCATCATTAATTTCATATCAGTCTTTACTGTAGTACGACAATGCCTCAACCCTTTTTTACCGCACACGGCTCGTACACAAGACCACACGGTCTAAGACCCATAGGCCACTGAATACTCTCTCAGTGTTCCCAGAAGTACCACGTTCTACCACACTTTATTTTGATGAACTTTCCCGCGATTTTTAAATTGTTATCATTACTTCCCAATACGGATACATAGAATCCCATCCTTCACATGATATAACACAAACCTTGATCTTCTCTAACGAAACCGTCATCTTTAGCCACATACACAAATCTTAAGGCACCTGACTGTTACAAGCAAAATCTTGAACACCTGCAAAACCATTCTCGGGCATCATTCACCCTTATTCAGCTGTAATTCAACTGTCCCATTGAGTAGAACCACTCGTATTTTGTTAGAACTCTGACATCGCAGAACATGATTACTTACAGATACAATGAGCCATCTTTCCTTTCTATACACCGAACATTCTCTACCAACAGTAGTTCAAAACATCCTAGTATTTCTTCAAATCTACGAAGCACCATAAGCCTTTATCAAAATTTCCCAACATACCTAGAGATAGAGCCAACACAGCACACGACAGTGCAATCAGATAATCAATAACAACCTCCCCAACTTAGCTCGAAGCCATTCATCAAAGCACTTTCAACCACTCATATCATTATTACTCAAATGATGCCACAAAGTTCTAGTTAGATTAAACTCAAGTCATTTACAAGCTTCGGCGGAGATTCGAATCATCAAAAATATTAACCCTTTTGCAATTCTTTCATTCATTCACACACAACAGTTACGCCCGCTCTTTAGGTGGCAAAATCTTTTCTAAGTCCCGAATTTTCCAAAAATTTCGGCAGAGTTTCCTTTGTAAATTGGCCTATCCACCTGCAAGAGAATCACCAAACCATTCTAACAATACTTCCACAACCCAACAAGATATCCCAATGCATATCAACAACATTAGTCTCAATACTACACAAATCATATCATCAAAACTGTTACATGAACATGCGTTGTACCTGCTCGAATCATAACACATATCAAATACCTTTCAATTACACATGAGGATCAATCCACCTACCTCGCCTCAATTTAGCATTTTAGCGCAATACCTTCCACCAGGATACACATAGCATAATCATTTTTGGTCTTCCTGAGTTTGAACTCGTTCCACTACACATAAGGCACTTTACCTTCCAATTAAGAGGCGATGAAAATATTTCTCACGCCCATAGCTAGGGCTATATATCAAATCACAATAAAGATCAATACCGATCGTATGAACTTCATAATACCGGCTCACGAAATTAGTACCTTGGTGCTCAAGCCATAGATAAAGATCTGGCCTCAAGTCCTCCCGACTAGCCCAACATAAATTTACAGAGATTATATCTCTCCCCCGGACCGAGGAATCGCAAGCCATAAGTCAATTATATTACTGAGCGCTCGAAGCGTACTCAGACGTGCGGAAGGAGTTTCAAAATGGTGTATCTCAATCTGAATCAAGTACGTATGATAAGAATTCCAAGAAGTGTGAAGTGTTTCCTAAAGGTTCGCAGCCTCCCGAGGATAAGTACAAGCGTCCCCGTATCGATCCACAAGACACTACTAACCGGCTCAAGAATCATGAGGCCTAGTAAACCTAGGCTTTGATACCAACTTGTCACGACCCCAAATCCGATCGTGATGGCGCCCAGCACACTGCTAGGCCTGCCCGACCAATTAACAATAATTTACGGAGCTATGAGCTCGCATTAACCCATTTAAGCATAACAAGTTAAAAGACAACGGTGATAGATATATCAAAACAGGGAACTAAGCCCAAACACATACCAACTCCCATAGAACGAAGGGTCAAGAGTCATGAGCCTCTACGGAATATACATGTGTAGATAGTGAATATAACTGTGCACAAGTGTGGGGTGATCAGAACAAAATATAGACAAACTGGAGAATCAGGTCCTGCGAACGCTGGCAGCTACCTCGACCGTCCAAAAGCACTCCCGAGCCGCAATGGAATCAGCTCTGCTGTAATGTACCTGGATCTGCACACAAGGTGCAGGGAGTCGGGTGTGAGTACTTCCAACTCAGCGGTAATAAAGTAAATAATGCTGAAGGGAAGAAAACCACGCAAGGCACTATCTCTTGCTACACAATACCGAACTATCATTAAACTTCAAAACACTATCATTTTATTCCTTTTCAGCATATGTGAGTAGATTATTTAGAAATCTCAATTTTTAGCTACTTTCTTTCATGATAATATACCAATACTTGGGAGAATCTCAAGCAGTGCAAGTCCACACTCAAATCAGCCTCTCGGGCTCAGCACTCCTTAACAATTTATACCAGGAGATCTGGTCAATAAAGCAACAAATGCACATGTGCAAGTAAAGTATGAGTGCTAAAATGTTATGCCACGTAGTACACGTAAACCAATGTATGTATGCCATGCAATGCATATGATCGCTACGGCGTGTAGCCCGATCCTTTTGGGTACCCGTGCTCACTGGGGGTGTCCAGACTCCGGAGGGGCTCCTACAGCCCAAGCACAATATCAATATCACAACCGTTGCGGCGTGCAGCCCGATCCGTATACCACTGCGGCGTGCAATCCGATCCATGCATGTGTATGCATATGCTCACATGAAATGTCATGCCCTAACATATGGCCCTCGGCCCCAATCAGTCTAACAAATAATCAAGAAAACCCTACGGGCAACAATATCATATTAGTTCACAGCAAATATGTTATTAAGACCTTGTTCAAGTTTTTCATAACCTTATAAGAATGCTCAATAGCAAAATACCATTTAAAACCTTAAATTTAGAATAAAATATGCCCAGTGTTATCAAGATAGTGATACCAATCCCTGAAGGATTCAAACAATTGGCACGAAGCCCAAACATGATAATTAGTCCAATTTATTTTCAACAATTAGGTGTTATTATTTATTACACGGGACGTACCAAGTCACAATCCCCAATGGTGCTCTACCCCACTCCCGTTATCCGGCGTGCAAGTCACCTCAATACAGTACTAAGATGTGCAAGTCCGGGGTTTACTAACCCTCAGGACATCATTTACAAGTATTACCCACCTCGAACCGACGAAAACTCATGCCCACGATGCCTTAGCTCCTCGAATCGGCATCCACGCACATCCAAACTAGCCAAAATCAGTACAAATATATCAAAATAGGCTAATGGAACATAACCCAATCGAAAGAACTCGAAAAATACCAAAAATCACGAAATTTGCAAAACCCGAGCCCCGGGCCCACATCTCAAAAAATTTCGAAATTCACATTTTCGGAATCCTCATCTCGCCACGAGTCCGTACATACCAAGAACTCCCAATTCGGACCACAAATGGTCCTTCAAATCCTAAATTTAAGGTTTTTGCTCCAAGCCCTATTTTCTTGATTTTTAGCTATAGATTCATGAATTCCATGGATGATTCTTGTATAAAAACATGTATTTAACTCATAAAACTTACCTCCAACGATTCCCCGTCGAAATCCCTTCAATTCTCGTCCAAAAGCTCTCAAGAACGGCCAAAAATGGTGGAAAAATGGGTTGTTTTCGCGATTGAAATGTTTTTAACATTCTGTCCGGTACTGTAGCTAACACTATGCGATCGCATCAGAGCATTGCGATCGCATAGAACAAACTCTCCGGGCACTGTAGCTAACACTATGCAATTGCATAGAAAAAAATCCTGGGTACTGTAGCTAACACTATGCGATCGCATCAGATCATTGCGATCGCATAGAACAAACTCTCCGAGCACTGTAGCTAACACTATGCGATTGCATAGAACAAAATCCTGGGTACTGTAGCTAACACTATGCGATCGCATCAGAGCATTGCGATCGCATAGAACAAAATTTCTCTCCAATTTTTCTGCTGCATTTTTCAACTCAAAAATTCCCGTTAGCCATCCGAAATCACCCCGAGGCCCCCGGGACCTCAATCAAAGCCACAAGTATATCACATTACCTCATTCAAACTTGCTCATAACATAAAAACACCATCCTAAACATCAAAATCACCAATTACACACTAATTCAAGCCTAAGTTTCTTCAAAATTTCCGAATTGCTCATTCAATCAAAAACCCGACCAAACGACGTCCGAATGACCTGAAAATTTGCAGGCATATCCAAAATCACCTAACGGAGCTACTGCAACTGTCGGAATTCCATTCCGACTCCCGGATCAAAATCTCACCTACCGTTCGTATTTCGCCAAAATTCAACCTTAGCCAATTCAAGCCTAAAACTACACCGGACCTCCAAATTCAATTCCGATTGCTCTCCTAAGTCATAAATGATCCCCCGAAACTAGTCAAATCATCAGAATCTGATTCCGAGCACTCTAACTCAATAGTCAACTCTAGGTTGACTTTCCATATTCAAACTTCCTACAAATATGCTATTTGCTTCATTTTCAATTCAATTCATTCCTAACTCATTCGATAGGTTCTAACACTGATATAAAAGCATAAGATATGTAAATGCAACATAACGGGGTGGTAATTCCCGTAACGATGGGCCAGGTCGTTACAGGCGCTATCACGACCGGGTTTGGGTCGTGACAGTATGTCAAGTTATTTCATATTGCTAGAGAATAAACTTGTCCTTCAATAGTTGTGTAACAGTTTTTAACATGGATTTATATTGTCTTGCACCACTTCACTTATATTATGGAGTATTTCATGCTTGGTGCTCTCGTATTGTAATGACTCGAGCGGTCATTTTGCTTTCTAGTACCCTTTTCCCTAAATAAGACTTTTTGTACTTGCTTTTACTGATTTATGACTTGCGGTATGGTTAGTTAAACACTTGGTTCCTTAGGGTTGGCTTAAAAGGCCAAGTTTGACTTGTGATATTTTCGAAAAATGGACAAATATCATTCCATATGGCAATCTTGCATGGGAAATTCAAGACAAGTGTTATACATTTGACATGCTCTAAGCTTCTTCGTAGCATTTAAATAGGCATTCAAAATAGCCATCAATTATCATCATCTTTTCCTTTGCCTTTTCGTTCCTCTTCAGCTTCCTTATCTATTCTCTTTATACTTTTGTAATCCACTTTCTTTGTTCCCCTCTTTTAAATAGCTGAGTTTGTAATTTAAAATTTTGCTGATTCCTTTATCCTCTAAATATATTAGAGATGGACTTGTTTAATTATGGGGAAATATTTCACATTACTAAAATAGTTTCTTAAGACAGTGCCCAGCACGACTCAAGTCAGTTCATGTATTTCCGGTCAAAAATATTATTGTAGTATTATTGTTGTTGTTATTTTCTCGTGTCATTTTCCCACAATATAAGAACTATGACAAGTAATACTACAACGAAATTTTTTGATGGTGCTATCAATTTTGGTATTGTCTCTGTTGCTACTGTTCCAGCTGTTCCGCTAGATATTCATGGCGTTGCAGATACATTATTGCATCCACAACTTTGGTAGACACTAATTTCAAAACACATGTATGTATATAGACATGGATGCATATCCAATACTAAAATTACAACCTTCAAGAAAATGCATATCAGTGCAAGAGAAGAGTTGTGCAAAAAAACAATCTCAAGTCAAAATTAAATTTGACTAAAGCAGATAATATAGTTGTAGCGATCATTTTCCAAATAAAGATTGTGGCTAAAGTGAGATTGGGTGATAGAAGGTGATGCGACTAGGCACATTTGTGCAAACAAAAATGAATTTTTGTCTTACACCCAGGTTGAGGAAGGAGAAGAAATTATTTATCTTGGTGACTCAAGAACAACTCGTGTTCTTGGGAAAGGAAAAATTATCTCAAACTCACATCTTGTAAAACTCTAGCATTTAGTGATGTATTGCATGTTCCTAATATCCATACCAATTTGATTTTTGTGGGTTTATAGGAAAAGTTGGAGTGAAGGTTTCATTTGAAAATAATGAGGTCGTATTCACCAAAAGTAATATTCTCGTGGGCAATGGATATTGTAACCATGGTTTATTTGTGCTAAATATTTCCGTTACTAGCAATAAAATGCATTTTCTTTTGCTTATATGGTTGAGTCAATTTCTTTATGGCATGCTAGACTAGGACATGTTAATGTCGCGAATATAATGAAAATGCGGTCATTGGATTAATATCCGATTTAGACTCAAATAATATTAAAGCTAAAAGTAATAGAAAGATTTTCCTGTAAATAGAGAAACTAAATTATTATCATTGATTCGTACTGATTTAGCCAATTTAAAGCAGACAATGATTAGAGGTGATAAAAGATATTATGTGACTTCTATTGACGATTTTTCTAGGTATACCAAGTCGTATTTACTTATAAATAAAGATGATACTTCTAATGCTTTTATATCTTATAAAACTACAAAACAACAACAACAACAACCACAACAACAACAACAAAAAACTCAGTTTGATTCCAATAGATGGGGTCTGGGAGGATAGTTTGTACGCAAACTTTTTCCCTACCTAATGCAGGTACAGAGGTTGTTCCCAATAGACCCTCGGCTCAGGAAGGACCAGAAGAAGAAGTGGAAAAAAAAGATGGGGGAGATAAAGGATAAGTAGTACCAAATAATAGCAGCAGGGAATATAATGCCTGAGATAAACACAACCTCATAACATAATAGAAATCTAAGAATATGAAGGCACATGCATGCTACTAAGACTAACGATGAACAACTATAAACTAACTACTAACATTCTACCTTAATCATCGACCTCCACAACCTCCTATCAAGGGTCATGTCCTCAGTGAGCTGAAGTAGCACCAATTGTGTCTAATCACCTCTCTCCAGTACTTCTTAGGCCTACCCCGGCCCCTTCTCAAACTTTCCATAGCCAATCTCTCACTCCTCCTGACAGGAGCATCAATGCTTCTTCTCTTAACGTGTCCGAACTATCTCATCCTCGACTCCCGCATCTTGTCCTCCACTAAGGCTACTCTCACTCTGTCCCGGATAACTTCATTCTTAATCATATCTCTCTTGGTACTGTCACGACCCGGATTTTTCCCCAACATCAGGATCGTGATGGCGCCTACTCGTGGTAGCTAGGCAAGCCACTGTATTCATACTATCCTGTTTTTAACACAATTTTAATCAAATAAATGCGGAATACTTTATCGAAATGGAAATAACTAATTACAAAGTGAAAATCATACTGAAATCCTCTACCCAAGACGTGGAGTCACCAACTCACAAACTACTATGGAATACTACACATAAAAGTCTCAAGGAAATATAACATAATTCTGTTTGTCTCGGAACAAAGAGACTACAGCTAATAACATAAATAAAGAAAGAGACGACGGGCCTGCGGACGTCTGCAAGCTACCTCGGTCTCAAATATGATCAACTCCCACGCAATCTACTTATTGCTGCCGCTGCTGCTGTCCGTAACCTGTATCTGCGCAAAAAGAGCGCAGAGTGTAGTATCAGCACAACCGACCCCATGTGCTGGTAAGTGCTTGGCCTATCCCGGCGAAGTAGTGACAAGCCTAGGACCAGACACCCACATAAACCTGTGCAGTTGCAATATATATATATATATATATATATATATATGTACATAAACATTTATAAGGAAATACTCTACTCTGCAATAACAATCAATAAACTCATAATGTCCAGATTAATCTAATCCACAGAATTAAATCTTACTTTCGTGTATCAATTCTTTATTTTCCTTTTCATATCTCGTGGTAGGCGTACCACCCGCTCCCATCCGTATCAATAAATATTATCTTGTGGTAGGCATACCACCCGATCTCATTGTATCAATAATTATATCTTATGGTAGGCGTACCACCCGATCCCAATTCTTTAATATATATATTACCACAAATAACAAGAATTAACCAAGTAATAACACAATAAGGAATATTTCAAAGAATTCAACAATTAACAACAATTAATAAGTTCACAAGGAAAACAAGGTATAATGGAAACACAAGTAGTATCAAGTCAAGAAATGATAAATGGTTGCACGACATCACTCAAATAAAATATAATGGAAAAACAAGTAATATCAAGTCAAGGAATGATAAATGGTTGCACGACATCACTCAAAATAAAATATAATGGAAAAACAAGTAATATCAAGTCAAGGAACGGCAATTAGTTGCACGGCATCACCCTTCGTGCTTTTACTCTCATCCTCACATCCATAGTACGGCATGATCCTTCGTACATGGTTCAATAACAGGGCACGGCATGATCTTCGTGCATAATCAATAATAGGGCATGGCATGATCCTTCGTGCATAATCAATAATAGGGCACGGCATGATCCTTCGTGCATAATCAATAAATAAACATGGCACGGCATTAACCTTCGTGCATAAATAAATAAACATGGCACGGCATCACCCTTCGTGCATTATCACTCTTCCTCACCCAAACAACAATCACAGTTAAGGGCAAAGAGGAAATAGTAATTCATAAACCGTCCCATCAAGGGCAATCAATGTTTATCTTCACAACAAGTCCCAATAAGGGAGGACAATAACAATTCATCTGTAATATATCTCAAAAT
The DNA here is from genome assembly GCA_032618575.1 of Nicotiana noctiflora. NCBI lineage: Eukaryota > Viridiplantae > Streptophyta > Magnoliopsida > Solanales > Solanaceae > Nicotiana > Nicotiana noctiflora. The sequence goes on from JASVEL010013593.1 coordinate 174,178, forward strand.
AATTATTTTCCAACGACTCACGGTCATACTAGACGCCAGTGTATGGATGCTCGTCACCACAGCCCATACACCCCACTCGATCACATAACACATAACACATAATCCTATTCCCTCAAGCTAGGATAGAACAAACACTTACCTCGAATGCTTATGAACAATTCACTCCGTGGAAATGTCTTTTCTTTCAATTTGGCTCCAATCCAACCGTATCTATACACAATTGATTTAATATCATCAATTCTACTCAACAAACTAATTCCTAATACCAAATACTACTTTTACAACATTCTGCCATGAATAGTGAATTTCAACCCCGGGCCCACATGGTCGGAATTCGGGGTTAGGACCAAAATCCGGTTACCCATTCCCCCACGAGTTCATATATATAATTTGTTTCAAAATCGGACCTCAATTCGAGGTCCAATTCCCCAATTTATGAAAAACCCTATTTTCTAACAAAAACAAGAATTTTACCATGAAAAGCTTTGATTTCTTATGAAAAACATGTTTAATGATGTTAGGAATTGAAAGAATTAAGTAAAAAGTGACTTACAATCGTTTTGATGAAGAAGAAATCCTTGAAGAATCGCAAATGGGTGTTTTGGTTTTGTAAAATGTGAAGAAATGACTGAAATTCGTGTTTTTCAGGTCTCGGTGTTCGCATTTGCGAACATGGGTTCGCAATTGCGAACCCCGACCAATTTCTGGAGTTTGAAAAATAAGCTAAGGGTGGGAAGTTCGCATTTGCAAACTTTTCTTCGCATTTGCGAAGCCAAGGAAAAACTGGGAAGTTCGCATTTGCGAACTATTGTTCGCAATTGCGAACACAAGCTAAATATGGGGAGGTTCGCATTTGCGAACTATTGTTCGCATTTGCGAACCCAGGCGGAATAGTGGCCAGTTCGCATTTGCGAACTATAGCTCGCATTTGCGAACACAAGCACAGTAGGGTCAAGTTCGCATTTGCGAACACAGACACAATAGGGGGGAGTTCGCATTTGCGAACTATTGTTCGCATTTGCGAACTCTGCAGAATAGTGGGGAGTTCGCATTTGCGAACTATTGTTCGCATTTGCGAACTCTGCAGACCAGTTGCAGACAACAACTTCTAACATGAAAAATTGACCTCGTGGCCTATCCAAAGTTCACCCGAGCCCTCGGGGCTCCAAACCAAATATGCACATAACCTCAAAAACACATTATGAACTTGTTCGTGCGATCACATCGCCAATATCACCTCGTTTTCATCAAATCAAGCCTCAAATGCATGATATTCATACCTTTAGTTTTCAAAACTTTCAAACTTGGGACTCAAGGTCCAAAACCTCTCAAACGACATCCAAATGTCACCAAACTTTACAGAAATCACATATATAATATTTAAGACTTGTACCGGGCGTCGGAACCAAAATACGAGCCCGATACCAAGGTCAATTAATTTATTTCCTTTAATAATTGCATCAAAAACAATTTCACATAAAAATTCATAACTTGGGCTCTAGGCCTCAGAATTCGACTCCGGACGCATGTCAAAGTCCCATATTTTCCTACGGACCTCTCGGGACCATCAAATCTCGGGTCCGGATCCGTTTACCAAAAATGTTGACCGAAGTCAACCATATCAATATTAATATCATTTTTATCCAAATTTCTCATAGAATTCATATTTTCTATCACAAAATCTTTCCGGCTACATGCTCGGATCGTGCACGTAAATCGAGGCAACATAGAATGAGGTTTTCAAGGCCTCCGAAGCTCGAAATGATTAATTAAATAAGTGATTACCCTTTGGGTCGTCACAATCTCCACCTCTAAAACAACCGTTCGTCTTCGAACGGACAAAAGAAAGAAGTACCTGAGTTAGGAAACAAGTGTGGGTAGCGGCTCCGCATATCGGACTCGGACTCCCAGGTCGATGCCTCAGGAGGCTGACCTCTCCACTGAACACGCACAGAAGGATAACTCTTCGACCTCAGCTGTCGAACCTACCGGTCTATAATGGCTACCGGCTCCTCCTCGTAAGATAGATCATTGTCCAATTGGACAGTATTGTAGTCTAACACATATGTGGGATCACCGTGGTATCTCCGAAGCATAGATACATGAAAAACTGGATGCACGGCTGATAAGCTAGGCGACAAAGCTAATCTGTAAGCCACCCCTCCCACTCTGTCTAGAATCTCAAATGGACCAATATACCTAGGGCTGAGCTTGCCCTTCTTTTCGAACCTCATCACGCCCTTCATAGGCGACACCCGAAGCAATACTCGTTCACCAACCATGAATTCTACATCTCGCACCTTGCGATCCGCATAAGTCTTTTGCCTAGATTGAGCTGAACGCAATCTCTCCTGAATAGTCTTGACCTTATCTAAGGCCTCCTGAACTAAGTCTGTACCCAACAACCGAGCCTCTCCCGGTTCAAACCATCCGACTGGTGATCGACATCGCCTACTATACAACGCCTCATATGGAGCCATCTGGATGCTAGATTGGTAACTATTATTGTAGGCGAACTCTGCTAATGGTAGAAACTGATCCCACGAGCCTCCGAAATCAATAACACAGGCTCGAAGCATGTCCTCCAGAATCTGAATAGTCCTCTCGGACTCTGGCCATCCGTCCGAGGATGAAATGTTGTACTCAACTGAACCCGAGTGCCTAACTCCTGCTGGACCGCTCTCCGGAACCGCGAGGTAAACTGCGTACCCCGATCAGAGATAATAGATATCGGCACCCCATGGAGACGAACAATCTCCCTAATGTAAACCTCCGCTAACCTCTCCGACGAGTAGGAGACAGATACGGGAATAAAGTGTGCTGATTTGGTCAGTCTATCAACAATGACCCAAATAGCATCAAATTTTCTCCAAGTCAGAGGAAGTCCAATAACGAAGTCCATAGTGATCCGCTCCCATTTACACTCGGGAATTTCAATCCTCTGGAATACACCACCAGGTCTCTGGTGCTCATATTTCACCTGCCGACAATTTAGACACCGAGCGACATACGCAACGATATCTTTCTTCATTCTGCGCCACCAATAGTGTTGCCGTAAGTCCTGGTACATCTTCGCGGCGCCTGGGTGAATAGAATACCGTGAACTGTGGGCCTCTGCTAAGATCAACTCTCGAATCCCTTCGACATTGGGCACACAAACTCGACCCTGCAATTTCAATACCCCATCATCATCTAGGTTTACCTGTGTGGCACCTCCCCGCTGTACTGTATCTCTCAACTCACGTAAATGAGGATCATCAAATTGCCTCTCACGGATATGCTCTAATAAGGAAGAACGAGCGACCGTGCAGGCTAACACTCTGCTAGGCTCAGAAATGTCTAGTCTCACGAACCGGTTGGCTAAGGCCTGAACATCTAAAGCTAATGGTCTCTGATTGACCGGAATATATGCAAGACTACCCATGCTGGCATACTTTCTACTCAATGCATCGGCCACCACATTGGCCTTACCCGGGTGATATAATATAGTAACATCATAGTCTTTTAGCAACTCTAACCATCTCCGCTGTCGTAGATTCAACTCCTTCTGTTTGAACAAGTACTGTAGGCTTTTGTGATCGGTGTACACCTCACATGTCACACCATATAGATAATGCCTCCAGATCTTTAAGGCATGAACCACTGCTGCTAACTCAAGATCATGAACTGGATAATTCTTCTCATGTATCTTTAACCGCCTCGAAGCATAAGCGATAACCTTACCATCCTGCATCAATACCGCTCCAAGCCCTGTACGAGATGCGTCACAATAAACTGTATAAGGCCCTGTACCTGTAGGTAGTACCAACACCGGTGCGGTGGTCAAGGCCGTCTTGAGCTTCTGAAAGCTCGCCTCACACTCCTCTGACCACTGAAACTGGACACCCTTCTGGGTCAACCCGGTCATCGGGGCTGCAATAGAAGAAAACCCCTCTACAAAACGACGGTAGTAACCTGCTAATCCCAAGAAACTCCGGATCTCTGTCACTGAAGCTGGCCGAGGCCAATTTTGGACTGCCTCAATCTTCTTTGGGTCTACCTGAATACCTTCCACCGATACAATGTGACCCAGAAATGCTACCGAACTCAGCCAGAACTCACATTTAGAAAATTTGGCATATAGTCGGTTATCTTTCAGAGTCTGAAGAACCACTCTGAGGTGCTGCTCGTGCTCTTCCTGGCTGCGGGAGTACACCAGGATGTCATCTATGAAGACTATCACGAACAGATCTAAGTAAGGCCTGAATACCCGATTCATCAACTCCATGAATGCTGCTGGGGCATTGGACAACCCGAAGGACATGACCAAGAACTCATAATGCCCATATCTAGAGCGAAAGGTCGTCTTAGGAATGTCAGCCGCCCTGATCTTCAGCTGATGGTAGCCTGACCTCAAGTCTATCTTAGAGAATACCCTCGCTCCCCGGAGCTGGTCAAACAAATCATCAATCCTCGGCAGTGGATATTTATTTTTGATAGTCACCTTGTTTAACCGCCGGTAATCAATACACATCCGCATCGAGCCATCCTTCTTCTTTACAAATAACACAGGTGCTCCCCAGGGGGAAACACTGGGCCTGATAAAGCCCTTCTCAAGAAGGTCCTGCAACTGATCTTTCAACTCTTTTAGTTCCAGCGGGGCCATACGATAGGGTGGAATAGAGATGGGCTGAGTACCCGGTGCCAGATCAATACAGAAATCAATATCCCTGTCGGGTGGCATGCCCGGCAGGTCTGAAGGAAAAACCTCAGGAAACTCCCGTGCAATAGGGACTGAATCAATGGAAGGAACTTCTGCACTGGAATCACGAACATAAGCCAAATAAGCTAGACACCCCTTCTCGACCATACGTCGAGCCTTAACATAAGAAATAACAGTGCGAACGGAGTGGCTTGAGGTACCCTTCCACTCTAATCGGGGTGATTCTGGCAAGGCTAAGGTGACAATCTTAGCATGACAATCAAGAATAGCATGGTATGGGGACAACCAGTCCATCCCCAATATGACATCAAAATCTACCATATCCAAGAGCAACAGATCAACACGGGTCTCAAGACCCCCAAATATAACTACGCACGAACGATGCACCCGATCGACTACAATAGAGTCACCCACCGGCGTAGCCACATAAATTGGAATATCCAGAGCATAGCTGGGCACAGCCAAATACGGTGCGAAGTAGGAAGACACATAGGAATTTGTAGATCCAGGGTCAAATAATACTGAAGCACCTCTGCCACACACAAGAATAGTACCTGTAATCACAGCATCTGATGCCTCTGCCTCTGGCCTGGCTGGTAAAGCATAGAATCGGGGATCTGCACCTCCCCTCTGAGCTGCGTCTCTAGGACGACCATCAACTGGCTGACCTCTACCTCTGGCTGGACGGTCTCCACCTCTACGGTCTCGACCTCCACCTCTATAATCTCTACCCCCGCCTCTGGCTGGCTGGGCAGGCTGAGGGTCAGCTGGGGCCTGAATCATAGGACGAGGACCTCGCTGCTGAGAGTTACCCGCTGCTAAAGGGCAATACCTGATAAAATGACCTGGGTCACCACAACCGTAGCAACTCTTAGACTGATAGGGCTGCTGGCCCTAACGACCCGAATGGCCTCCACGAACACTCTTAAGAGGCTGAGCATTAATAGGAAGCTGGTCTGAATGATGCCCACGAGAACCGCGATCACCTGGTCCACCCTGTGAAGCCTGAAGGGCGGAATGAAAAGGCCTGGAGGACTGGCCTCTATCAAAGGATTCTCTGCTACCAGAGGAAGAAGCACCAAACCTACCCGAATGACGAGGCCTCTTATCCGAAGAATAACCGCCTCCCCTAGCAAGAGCCATCTCAACTCTGCGTGCTGCATTGGCTGCCTCCTGAAATGATATGTCACTCCCCACGCCCATAGCCATCCGGAGTCTAATCGGCTGATTAAGCCCATCTATAAATCCGCGGACCCTCTCCCGCTCAGTGGGAAGTATCACCACTGCATGACGAGCCAAGTCGATAAATCTCGTCTCATACTGTGTAACTGTCATAGTGCCCTGATGGAGGCGCTCAAACCGCCTCCGAAGTACATCCCTCTGAGTAGCAGGGAGAAACTTCTCCATAAATAGTTCCGCAAACTGGTCCCATGATAAAGCTGGGGACCCCGCTGGTCGAGTCAAGCAATAATCTCTCCACCAAGTCTTGGCGGATCCTGCAAGTCTGAAGGTACAGAAGTCAACTCCGTTTGTCTCCACGATCCCCATAGTCTTGAGAATCTCATGGCAACTGAATAAAAAGTCCTGAGGATCCTCTGATGCGGCTCCACTGAATGTAGTGGTCAAATAGCTTGGAGAACCGATCAAGTCTCCATAATGAATCAGAAGTCATGGCCGTTCCATCACCGGCATGAGCTGTGGTACCTGACTGAGTGGCCACAGCTGGCTGAATTACTGGTGCCTGAGGCTGAGGAGCTACCGGCTCCGGAGTATGAGCAATAGGAGTCTGGGCCCCTCCTCCAGCCTGAGAAGTAGCTGGGGCAACTGATAATAAACCCGCTCTGGCAATGCTGTCCATGAATCCCGCTATTCTGATCAAGGCATCCCGGAGATCTGGGGTGATTAAAGCCTCTCCTGGGACCTGAGCTGGGCCCACTGGAGCTGCTGGAACCGGAACCTCCTCGTCAATCTCAATATGAGGCTCCACCTCTGGAGTAGCTGCCTGGGGCTGAGCTCTACCCCTACCACGGCCTCTGATACGGCCTTGGCCCCTGCCCCTCATGGGAGCTGCCTGGGGCTCTGGCTGTTGGTCACCGGACGAAGAAGCGCGTGTCCTTACCATCTGCGAAAGGACAGAATAGAAATTCAATCAGTAATTGAGGAACAAGTCGCACGACAAGAAAGAACAAATGAGAGACTCTTTCCTAACTCAATAGACTCCGGAGGACAAGTACAGACGTCTCCGTACCTACCTCTCAAACTCTACTAAGCTTGTTCGTGAGTGGTGAGACCTATGTAACCTAGAGCTCTGATACCAACTTGTCACGACCCGGATTTTCCCCCAACATCGGGATCGTGATGGCGCCTACTCGTGGTAGCTAGGCAAGCCACTCTATTCATACTATCCTGTTTTTAACACAATTTTAATCAAATAAATGCGGAATACTTTATCGAAATGGAAATAACAAATCACAAGGTGAAAATCATACTGAAATCCTCTACCCAAGACGTGGAGTCACCAACTCACAAACTACTATGGAATACTACACATAAAAGTCCGAAGAAATATAACACAATTCTGTTTGTCTCGGAACAAAGAGACTCCAGCTAATAATATAGATAAAGAAAGAGACGCCGGGCCTGCGGACGCCTGCAAGCTACCTCGGTCTCAAATATGATCAACTCCCACGCAATCTACTTAATGCTGCCGCTGCTGCTGTCCGTAACCTGTATCTGCGCAAAAAGAGCGCAGAAGTGCAGTATCAGCACAACCGACCCCATATATATATATATATATATATATATATATATATATATATATATATATATATATATATATATATATATATATATATATATATATATATATATATATATATATATATATATATATATATATATATATATATATATATATATATATATATATATATATATATATATATATATATATATATATATATATATATATATATATATATATGTACATAAACATTTATAAGGAAATACTCTACTCTGCAATAACAATCAATAAACTCATAATGTCCAGATTAATCTAATCCACGGAATTAAATCTTACTTTCGTGTATCAATTCTTTATTTTCCTTTTCATATCTCGTGGTAGGCGTACCACCCGCTCCCATCTGTATCAATAAATATTATCTTATGGTAGGCATACCACCCGATCTCATTGTATCAATAATTATATCTTATGGTAGGCGTACCACCCGATCCCAATTCTTTAATATATATATTACCACAAATAACAAGAATTAACCAAGTAATAACACAATAAGGAATATTTCAAAGAATTCAACAATTAACAACGAGTTAATAAGTTCACAAGGAAAATAAGGTATAATGGAAACACAAGTAGTATCAAGTCAAGAAATGATAAATGGTTGCACGACATCACTCAAATAAAATATAATGGAAAAACAAGTAATATCAAGTCAAGGAATGATAAATGGTTGCACGACATCACTCAAAATAAAATATAATGGAAAAACAAGTAATATCAAGTCAAGGAACGGCAATTAGTTGCACGGCATCACCCTTCGTGCTTTTACTCACATCCTCACATCCATAGTACGGCATGATCCTTCGTACATGGTTCAATAACAGGGCACGGCATGATCCTTCGTGCATAATCAATAATAGGGCACGGCATGATCCTTCGTGCATAATCAATAATAGGGCACGGCATGATCCTTCGTGCATAATCAATAAATAAACATGGCACAAGCATTAACCTTCGTGCATAAATAAATAAACATGGCACGGCATCACCCTTCGTGCATTATCACTCTTCCTCACCCAAATAACAATTACAGTTAAGGGCAAAGAGGAAATGTAATTCATAAACCGTCCCATCAAGGGCAATCAATGTTTATCTTCACAACAAGTCCCAATAAGGGAGGACAATAACAATTAATCTGTAATATATCTCAAAATAATTATTTTCCAACGACTCACGGTCATACTAGACGCCATTGTATGGATGCTCGTCACCACAGCCCATACACCGCACTCGATCACATAACACATAACACATAATCCTATTCCCTCAAGCTAGGATAGAACAAACACTTACCTCGAATGCTTATGAACAATTCACTCCGTGGAAATGTCTTTTCTTTCAATTTGGCTCCAATCCAACCGTATCTATACACAATTGATTTAATATCATCAATTCTACTCAACAAACTAATTCCTAATACCAAATACTACTTTTACAACATTCTGCCATGAATAGTGAATTTCAACCCCGGGCCCACATGGTCGGAATTCGGGTTAGGACCAAAATCCGGTTACCCATTCCCCCACGAGTTCATATATATAATTTGTTTCAAAATCGGACCTCAATTCGAGGTCCAATTCCCCAATTTATGAAAAACCCTATTTTCTAACAAAAACAAGAATTTTACCATGAAAATCTTTGATTTCTTATGAAAAACATGTTTAATGATGTTAGGAATTGAAAGAATTAAGTAAAAAGTGACTTACAATCGTTTTGATGAAGAAGAAATCCTTGAAGAATCGCAAATGGGTGTTTTGGTTTTGTAAAATGTGTAGAAATGACTGAAATTTGTGTTTTTCAAGGTCTCTGTGTTCGCATTTGCGAACATGGGTTCGCAATTGCGAACCCCGACCAATTTCTGGAGTTTGAAAAATAAGCTAAGGGTGGGAAGTTCGCATTTGCAAACTTTTCTTCGCATTTGCGAAGCCAAGGAAAAACTGGGAAGTTCGCATTTGCGAACTATTGTTCGCAATTGCGAACACAAGCTAAATATGGGGAGGTTCGCATTTGCGAACTATTGTTCGCATTTGCGAACCCAGGCAGAATAGTGGCCAGTTCGCATTTGCGAACTATAGCTCGCATTTGCGAACACAAGCACAGTAGGGTCAAGTTCGCATTTGCGAACTATTGTTCGCATTTGCGAACTCAGGCACAATAGGGGGAGTTCGCATTTGCGAACTATTGTTCGCATTTGCGAACTCTGCAGAATAGTGGGGAGTTCGCATTTGCGAACTATTGTTCGCATTTGCGAACTCTGCAGACCAGTTGCAGACAGCAACTTCTAACATGAAAAATTGACCTCGTGGCCTATCCAAAGTTCACCCGAGCCCTCGGGGCTCCAAACCAAATATGCACATAACCTCAAAAACACATTATGAACTTGTTCGTGCGATCACATCGCCAATATCACCTCGTTTTCATCAAATCAAGCCTCAAATGCATGATTTTCATACCTTTAGTTTTCAAAACTTTCAAACTTGGGACTCAAGGTCCAAAACCTCTCAAACGACATCCAAATGTCAGCAAACTTTACAGAAATCACATATATAATATTTAAGACTTGTATCGGGCGTCGGAACCAAAATACGAGCCCGATACCAAGGTCAATTAATTTATTTCCTTTAATAATTGCATCAAAAACAATTTCACATAAAAATTCATAACTTGGGCTCTAGGCCTCATAATTCGACTCCGGACGCATGTCCAAGTCCCATATTTTCCTACGGACCTCTCGGGACCATCAAATCTCGGTCCGGATCCGTTTACCAAAAATGTTGACCGAAGTCAACCATATCAATATTAATATCATTTTTATCCAAATTTCTCATAGAATTCATATTTTCTATCACAAAATCTTTCCGGCTACATGCTCGGATCGTGTACGTAAATCGAGGCAACATAGAATGAGGTTTTCAAGGCCTCCGAAGCTCGAAATAATTAATTAAATAAGTGATGACCCTTTGGGTCGTCACAGGTACACCCACACATCCATCTCAACATCGTCATCTCTGCTACTCTCATCTTCTGCAGATGGGAGTTCTTGACTGGCCAACACTCAGCCCCACACAGCATAGCCGATCGAACCAGCGCCCGATAAAAATTACTCTTAAGTCTTAGAGACACATTCCTGCCTCATAAAACACCGGAAGTGAGGATCCACTTCATCCATCCCACTCCGATACGATGTGTGGCATTTTCGTATATCTCCCCGTTACCCTGGATAATAGACCTGAGATACTTAAAACTCGCTCTCTTGGGGATAACTTGAGCATCAAGCTTATTCTCTACATCTGCATCATGGATCCTATCACTGTATTTGCACTCCAAGTATTCTGTCTTGGTTCTACTTAGTTTGAAACCTTTAGACTCCAATGCCTGTCTCCAAACCTCCAACCTCGCGTTAACTCTTCTGCATGTCTCGTCAATCAATAATATATCATCGGCAAATAGCATGCACCAAGGCACCTTCCCTTAGATGTGTCAAAATAGTATATCCATCGCCAAGGAAAATGAAAATGGGCTAAGAGTCGATCCTTGGTGCAACCCCATCACCATAGGAAAATACTCTAAGTCACCCCCACAGTCCTCACCCGAGTCTTAGCATCATCATACATGTACTTAATCACCCTAATGTATGCTACTAGAATGGCACTAACATCCAAACACCTCCAAAGGACCTTCCTCGGTACTTTATCGTATGCTTTCTCAAGGTCAACAAACACCATATGCAAATCCTTCTTCCTCTCCCTGTACTGCTCTACTAATATCCTCACCAGATGAATCACTTACGTAGTCAAATGCCCTCACATGAATCCAAACTGATTCTCAAAAATAGACACGCACCTCCTCACCCTGGCCTCCACCACCCTCTCCAAAACCTTCATAGTGTGACTCAACAACTTGATACCCTATAATTATTACAATTTTGGATATCACCCTTATTCTTATAAAGCGGAACCATCATACTCAACCTCCATTCTTCGGGCATCTTCTTTGTATTTAAAATAACATTCAATATCCTAGTGAGCCACTCCAAACCTGCCCACCCCGCGCCTTTCCAAAATTTCACTAGAATTTTGTCTGGCCCCGTCGCTCTACCCCAGCACATCTTACGCATCGCCCTTTCCACCTCCTCTACCGTTATCCGCCTACAGTACCCAAAATCCCGCCGACTCTCGGAGTGCTCCAACTCTCCCTGCACAATGTGTTTGTCCCTCTCCTAGTTCAACAGTTTATGGAAGTATGACTGCGATCTTCTCTTAAAAAGTACCTCGTCGATCAACACTTTTCCATCCTCGTCCTTGCATGCACTTGGCTTGGTCTAAGTTGCGGTATTTCTTCTTCCTCACCTTGGCCAACGGGTACAGCCTCTTGTCCCCGCTTTTTCCATCGAGCTCCTCGTACAAACAAGTAAACGCTGCATTTTTTGCCGTCATAAGTGCCAACTTCGCATCTTTCTTTGCATTTCTATAACACTTCCGATAAGTCTTTTTTCCCTCCTCGTTTGTACTCTCCACTAGCTTCAAATAAGCATCTTTCTTAGCTTCCACCTTACCTTGAACCTCTCCATTCCACCACCAGTCCACTTTATGACCGCTAGGAGAGCCTTTCGTGACCCCTAAGACTTCTCTAGCAGCTACCTGAATGCAATTTGTAGTCGTAAACCACATACTGGATGTATCCCCTCTACTCATTCAGTCCCTCATAGCCAATAAATTCTCCCCTAACTCCTAAGATTTGTCCTTGGTCAAGTTACCCCGCTTGATCTTAGGTTCCCTGCACACCGCCCTCTGCCTCCTGCTCCTCTTGATCTCCAGGTCCATAACTAGGAGCCTATGAGGAGTCATGAGGTGCTCATTTAGGATGATCTAGCAATTAGTGCACAGACCTTTATCACATTTCTTGCTAAGAAGATAATCAATCTGTGTCTTGCCCACTGAATTCCGAAAAGTGATCAGGTGCTCTTCCCTCTTCGGAAACTGAGGTTGAAAATCAACTTAGTAGAAAAATCTAGAGATTTAGATATGATAGAGGTGGAGAATATTTATCGTTAAATGATTTTTGTAAAAAGAATGGAACAATTCATGAAGTAACTCCGTTTTATTCACCTGAGCCAAATGGAGTAGCTAAAAAATAAATAGAACATTGAAAGAGATGTTATTTTATCTGTACGTCACTTACAAAATAGAATGCGACGTAGAAGAACCGGTAGAACTTTTTATGAATTATCGAAGGTTTATGAACCTAACCTGAAATATTTAAAAGTGTGGCGGTGACTTGCTAAATTTCTTTTGCATGAACCTAAAAAGAGGAAAATATGTTCTAAAACTATTGATTGCATGCTATTGGATATGCTGAAGATAGTGTTGCATATAGATTTCTTATTTTTAAAAGTGATGTACTTGATTGAAATACTATAATTGAGACAAATAATGTATAGTTCTTTGAATATATTTACTTATTGTCTGATAAATTTCTCATATTCCTATTGAAACAAATAGTGAAATTACCTCTAAGGAACAGAGAAGGAGCAAAAGGCCTAGGAAAGAATATTTTTCTTGTGGAAATGATTTTCAAAATTCTCTTGTCTAAATTATTTTGAATCTACATCTTCAGATGCTAAATATTGGAAAGATGAAACAAATGTTAAAATCGATTCTATTTTGAAAAATAATACATGATTTTTAACTGATTTATCTCCTGGTGCAAAGACTGTTAGTTGTAAATAAATTTTCTAAAAGAAATTTAATCATGATGGATCTTTAGATAAATATAAAATTCTGTTAGTGGCAAAAGAATTTTCTCAAAAATAAAATATAGATTATTATTGATACATTTGCACCAGTGACTAAAATTTCTTCCATTCGAGTTTTAATTGCCTTAGCTTCAATCCGTAAGCTTTTTATCCATCAAATGGATGTCAAAGCAGCTTTTCTAAGTGGTGATTTAGAAGAAGAAATTTATATGGTTTAGCCTGATGGTTGTGTCATTCCTGGACAAGAAAAGCAAAGTTTGTAAATTAGTTAAATCTTTTTATTGCATTAAACAAAGCTCCTAAGCAGTGGTATGAAACATTTGAACAAGTCTTACTGAGAGACGATTTTTCTTCAGTTGAGGTGGATAAATGTGTTTATACTTAAATGGTAAACAATAATTATGTGATAATATGTCTATATGTTGACTAAATGCTTATATTTGGTACAAGTTTAAATATTGTGCAAAGTACTAAATTATTTTTGTCTGCAAATTTTGATATGAAATATCTAGGTGAAGTAAATAAAATATTCGGAGTTAAAGTTATAAGGAGTAAAGATGTAATAATGTTGTCACAAGAACATTAAGTTGAGAGACTTCTTAAGAAGTTTGAATATTTCAATATCATATTGTGAGCACTCCTTCTAATGCTAACTCTCAGTTGTAAAAGAATAATGGTGATCGAGTTGCTTAGTCAAAATTGTCACGACCCCAGTCCGGGTCGTGATGGCGCCCAACACAACTGCTAGGAAAGCCCGACCATTTACCCTCTCATCCCGAGCATGAAGCTCAAATCAATTACCTGGATATTATTATCAACAATAAAGCTAAACTGAATAACCACCCAAAGATCTAGGGTCACGAGTCTAGAGCCTCTAACATGATCGGATACAATATCTAAACCAAATACTCAAGTCTGAATAATGTGTATACAAAGGAAAACTGGAATAAGAAGAGATGCCAAGTCCTGCGAACGCCAGCAGCTACCTCAGCAACTCGGATAAATACTGATAAAAGCTGGAGTGTTCGTCTATCCCTCCTGTGTACCTGAATCTGCACACAAAGGTGCAGGGAGTAGGGGTGAGTACTAAGTACTCAGTGAGTAATAAATATATACAAGTAGCTGAAAGTAAGAAATCCACAGAATACCACATAATGAAGCTAAACTACAGTTCGTTTCCTCTTACGAACAATCAACAACAATAGTACATTACCACTATCATAGATAATTCACAGACAAAGATGCAATGCATTTCACATAACCGCTACGGCGTGTAGCCCGATCCATTTAACGTCGACGGCGCTCACTGGGGTGTGTACAGACTCTGGAGGGTCTCCTATAGCACAAGCGCAATACCGTTGCGGCGTGCAGCCCGATCCTCATATCAACCGCTGCGGCGTGCAGCTCGATCCTCATATCAACTACTGTGGCGTGCAGCCCGATCCATCCTTAGTCGACAACTTGCATATGAGTCACACAACAGCTCAACTTATTTATTTCTAGGTTCCAATTCATTTAATTATGAAAATACTTTAATGCGTATTTAATTTTCCAAAATAGATGACTTAGCATTTCAATACGGTGCTTTCAAACCAGGACTGAGATCAGTGATTAAGCAATTAGAGCTATCACATATATAACTATCCCCTAGGGATACTACAGGTCGGCACAAGGCCCCAAACATGGCTAACAGCCCACAAAATATATCTAACACAATGTGTGTTTCAACCGCATATAGCATATTATTCACATCCAGGATGGACTAAGTCTCAATCCACAGTTACAATCAATCCCGCACCTGCCACGGGGTGCGATCCACGCCCTACTAGCGTCACAATATGCTAAACCAGGGTTTCGAAACCTCAGGCAACCATATACATAAACTACTCACCTCTAGCCGGCCGAAGACTCGTCTCTGCGATGCCTTTTCCTTTTGAATTTGCCACCTCGTGCGTAGAATCTAGTCAAACCACAACAATTATATCAAATACGGGTCAAAGAAACATAACCCAATTCAATTTATACGAAATACGCGATAACACACCAAGTTGGTAAAACCCGACCTCGGGCCCGCTGCTCGAAAAATTCCAAAAATTAGTATCAGCGCGATCCTCATCTCGCCACGAGTCCGTGCATAAAATATTTACCAAAATCGGAGCTCAAATGGCCCCTCAAATCTTCAAATCTTATTTTCAAATCCCTAGGTCCAAAATCCCCAATTTACACCTCAAAAATATGTAATCTAGTCGGATTATTCGATGATAATTCAATATTATTGAGTAGTAATAATCACAAGTGACTTACCTCAAGATTTCCCATGATTTCTTGCTCAAAATCGCCCCAAACCGTGTTATTTCGTAAGAAAATAAGTAAAAATAACTAGCAGAAACACAACAGCTTTTTCTATTAGCAATTTTGGTCGCTAAAGACCCAAATCTCGTCGGTAAAGACCTAACTCTGATCGCTAAAAGTGCCACACCAGACCTGATGCACCAGCAATCTTTTATTTTCACTAAAATGGCTTTAACTGCGTCATACGAACTCGGAATTTGACGATTCTTTTTCCTATGGCTCCGTAATTTCGATACGGATCCAGTAGTTCAAACACAAACTGAATTTGGATCTCATTTGCTCAGTGCAACATCAATTTCGCTTGTTAAACAATTAAATCACATTTCGCATCAAAACCCCAATCGCGACTTGATTAAATTAAACCAAAATTTTTTGATCAGTCCTATAATTCATTATTTAAATTCTCAAAGTCTCGAAATCAAATTTGGATCTTTAGAACTAAAAATAGACCTTTGGATCATTACATTTATGCTCAAAACGGCAAAAATCTTCCAAAAATGACCCGTTTGGCATCCGAAACACATCCGAGACCCTCGGAACCACAACCAAAAACACAAACTCGACCTAATACTTCATTCAAACTTGCTCGGATCACAAAAATGCTACCTTAAACATCAAAAATCACCAAAATCCTAGAATTCGATTCAAACTTAAACTTAAACTTTCAAAATTCACATTCGATCAAAAACCCGACCAAACGATGTCCGAATGACCTGAAAATTTGTGGACATATCCAAAATCACCTAACAAAGCTACTGCAACTGTCAGAATTCCATTCCGACTCCCAGATCAAAATATCACCTATCGATCGGATTCCGCCAAAATTCCAACTTCACCAAAATAGGCTAACTTCTTCACCGGACCTCCGAAATTACTTCCGATTGCGCTTATAAGTCGTAAATCATCCCTCAAAACTAACCGAATCATCGGAATTCAGTTCCAAGCCCTCTAACTCATAAGTCAATGTTGGGTTGACTTTTCCAACTTAAGATTTCCTTAAAGAGATTAATTGTCCCATTTCCTACCAAAATCGATCAGAATTGACTCAAAGTTTGCACACAAGTCACAGTCGATATTACGGACTTGAACCAACTTTCGGAATCGTATTCCGACCCCGATATCAAAATTTTCACTTCTGGTCGAATTTTCTCATAAACCTTCAAATTCATACATTTAGCCAAATGACTTCAAAATGACCTCCGGACATCCGAATTCACTTCCGATCGCGTTCCCAACTCCCAAATCACCATACTGATCTATTCCCAGACTCGGAATCCCAAATGGACATCTATAACTCTAAAATGCCTTCCAACCCAAATTTATGAAATTCTTCTAAAATACTAACTTCCACAATATACGCCGAAATACTCACGGGTTATCAAAAACCAAATCCGGACATACGCCCAAGTTTAAAATCATCATACGAGCATGCTGGAACTTTTAGATCCCAATTCCAAGGTCATTTACTCAAAATTCCAATCCTAGTTTATTTCTTCAACTTTAAGCTTTCAAAATGAGAATTTCCATTTAGATTTGACTCCAAACTTCCTAAATTGTAATTCTGACAATACACACAAATCAATATACCTCAGATGAAGCTGTTCATGGCCTCAATCTGCTGAATAACGCGTCGGAGCTCAAAACGACCGGTCGGGTCGTTACAATCTCCCCCACTTAAACATACGTTCGTCCTTGAACGTGCTGAGAACTACAATGATGTAGTCTCAAATAAATTGTTTAACACATCATGCACCTTCTCGTGCTACCACTACTTAGTTGAGCGCATTAGCTATATAATTCTATAGATATAATTCTTTATTCAAGCGAATAAGCCATTAGGCCAAATTCCAACACCCTGAATTTCCTGCCAAGTCTGTTTCTATCATTCGACCACCATATCAATCTCCACACGTTGTACCCAAACATTAATGCACAACTTTGTTGAATTTACACTTTGCATCACTTTACTCATATGACCACAATAACATTCTTTATTTACTGCAGTTGCCTACAATACCCAAATACCGATGGAAACCTCTTATTAGTTGAAGTCTTATTCCAACACTTTCATATACTGCCAACGATAATAAAACACGGGCTAAACCGTAACAATTCCTCAAATCAACCATTTATGAAGCCATTTCTCTTTTGACTGATATTACAATATATTTTGGAGCCAAACCTCGATATTACCTTTCTATCTAGCTGAAATCACGTATGTTCGCACTCATTAATGACTCCAATGATCATTTCGATTATAACACACCAGAGTGGTAATATGACACCTCCTCATCGGCCTAAGCCACGACGAGCAAAACACAGGCTCCAATAAGAAATGATTTGAACACACTCGAATCATGACAACTTACTCATACAAAAGAACTGTAATTCAAATTCCTCAATTCCATCACAACACATAATTGAGATCTCGTCTCACATCATAGAATTAGAGTACCTGAACCCTCCTCGAATGTCATAACATCACGTGGCCTTGCCACGACTCACGATTCTATCCAAGCACTATTACTAATGGAGCACCTCACGTCACCATGCTCAAAACGGTCAGCCACGCACATATTTAGGTCTGAACTCAAGCAATCAATCACACCCGTGGTGATACATTTAATATATGCTATCAAATCCAGAATGGATACAGTCGATGTGCTATTCCCCGAGCGGTACCCAATACGGACTATTCCTTAGAAGCTAGAAAGTATTGTATACAAAGTAACTTATAGGAAACTATATTTTCCACATCACACTGTTGCGCCGCGCAACATGTTCCAATAACATACCCGTGGCGGCGTGCCACCCGATCCAGATACCATACCTGTGGCGGCGTGCTACCCGATCTACGCATAAATCTCGCAAGTGGAAATGCACATCGAGTCAAGTTGCTCATTACAACAAACATATATATAGCCTCAAGCTCGGCCACATGAAATGTATCCGACAACATTCCTCAATACCGAAATTGAATCAATGGTAGATACCTCTACACTAACATCCGCCACAAAGGCCCAACTGACAAAGCAATACCTACCAGTTGTCCGCTGGCCCTAGGGTACATCTATCTTGCTGGAGTATAATCTGATACACTCTGCTACACAGTTTGTGGCATTTTCTAACATAGTCCATATCACATTAGTCTAGACAACCTGACTTATGACAACCAGTTTGCAATCGTATATCGTTATTCAAATTCATCATATCAAGTAAAGAGAGAGTCGCTAGGGCTTCCAGTTTTCAATAATCGCTAAACGGTGCCGATACACATGATATACCACCATTGCGTAGGCAGATTACAAGAACTTCTAGTCTCCAGCACGTATATAGCACATGAATCGCTATGCCTGATTCCACACTTCCCCGTACGAATACATAACACATCGCAAACTCTTTCTTCCAATTCATTGCATAGGTTTAACTGCCAGGACTGAGTCCTTTTACCCACGTCGAGCTATGCAACTGCCAGCACTCAAGACCTTTGTTGCACTATATCTGTGAGACTCATTACTTCGAACACATACCAGGAGTTAATCGTATCCTTATCATATCGTTCCGGTTTATTAACAAGTCGCTCCATTTACCCAATATCCTTTCTGATTCATCTTAAATTTAATATTCTCTTTACTGTAGCACTATAATATCTTAACTCATGTTACCACATGAGACTCATATACAAGACTACACGGTCTAAGGCTCACAGGCCGCTGAATACTCTCTCAATGTTTCCTAGAAGAACCACATTCTACAATACTTTGTTTTGAAGAACTTCCTGCAATTTTGAATTCGTTATCATTACTCCCCAACACAGATACATAGAATCCCCTCATTCACATAACATACACAAGTCTTGATTCCTTCTAATGAAACCACCGTCTTTAGCCATATACACAATCTTAAGACACCTTACCGTTACAAGCAAAGTCTTGAGCACCGCAAGGCCATTCTCGGGCGTCATTCATGCTTATTCAATTATAATTCAACTGTCTTATTGGACAGGAACATTCGTGCCCTCTTAGAACTCTGGCACCGCAGAACATGATTACATACAAATGCATTTAGCTATCTTTCCTTCCTATACACCGAACATTCTTACCAGCAGCAGTTTAAACCATCATATTATTTCTTCATATCTACGAAGAACCATAACCTTTATCAGAATTTCCCAACATACTTAGAGACAGAACCAACATAGCACACAATAGTGCAATCAATTAATCAATAACAACCTCCCCAACTTGGCTCAGAGCCATACATCAAAGCACTTTTAGCCGCTCATAGCATTCTTTACTCAAATGATGCCACAATGTTATGGTGAGATTAAACTCAAGTCATTTACAAGCTTGACAAAGACTCGAATCATCGGAGACCTTAACTCTTCTGCAATTCTTGCATTTATACATACACCACATTTAAGCCTATTTTCTTTAGGTGACAGAAATCTTTTCTAAGTCCCAAATTTTTCAAATATTTCGGCAGAGTTTCATTTGTAATTTGGCCTATCCACCTGCCAGAGAAACACCAAACCATTCTAACAATACGTCCACAACTCGACAGGACACCACAATGCATATCAATAACATAAATCTCAATACTATACGAATCATATTATCACAATTAATACATGAACATGCGTTGCACCTGCTCGAATCATAACATATATCAAATACCCTTCAATTACACATCAAAATCAACCCACCTACTTTGCCTCAATCTAGTATTTCAGTACAATACCTTCCACCAGGATATACATAGCATAATCACTTTAGTCTTCCCGAGTCTAAACTCGTTTTACTACACGTAAGGCACTTTACCTTCCAACTAAGAGATATGATAAATATTCACCACGCCCATAGCTCGGGGCTACACAACAGATTACAATAAGGATCTAACATCTGACACCTCGTACATTATTAAGCTGCCATTTCCACAGTTAGGAACAATACCAATCCCATGACATTTCACAATACTAGTTTGTAAAATCAGCACTTTTGTGCTAATATCATAAACAAAGATCTGGCCTCAAGTCCTCCCGACTGGCCGAACATGAACTCGCAGAGATTATATCTCGCCCCTCGACCAGGGAATCACAAGCCATCAAGGCAATGATATTACTGAGCATTCGAGTACGCGTACAGCCGTGTGGAAGGAATTTCCAAGAATTATATCTCAAGCTGAATCAAGTACGTACGATAAGAATTCCAAGAAATGTGAAGTGTTTCCTAAAGGTTTGCAGCCTCCCGAGGATAAGTACAGGCGTCCCCGTACCGATCCACAAGACTCTCCCAACCGGCTCAAGACTCATGAGGCCTAGTAACCTAGGCTCTGATACCAACTTGTCACGACCCTAGTCCCGGTCGTGACGGCGCCCAACATAGCTGCTAGGCAAGCCCGACCATTTACCCTCTCATCCTGAGCATGAAGCTCAAATCAATTACCTGGATATTATTGTCAACACTAAAGCTAAACTGAATAACCACCCAAAGATCTAGGGTCACGAGTCTAGAGCCTCTAACATGATCGGATACAATATCTAAACCAAATACTCAATCTGAATAATGTGTATACAAAGGAAAACCGGAATAAGAAGAGATGCCAGGTCCTGCGAACGCCAGCAGCTACCTCAGCAACTCGGATAAATACTGATAAAAGCTGGAATGCTCGTCTATCCCTCCTGTGTACCTGAATCTGCACACAAAGGTGCAGCGAGTAAGGGTGAGTACTAAGTACTCAGTGAGTGATAAATATATACAAGTAGCTGAAAGTAAGAAATCCACAAAATACCACATAATGAAGCTAAACTACGGTCTGATTCCTCCTAAGAACATGCAACAACAACAGTACATTACCACTATCAGAGATAATTCACAGAGAAAGACGCAATGCAAAACACATAACCGCTACGGCGTGTAGCCCGATCCATTTAACGTCGACGGCGCTCACTGAGGGTGTGTACAGACTCCGGAGGGGCTCCTACAGCCCAAGCGCAATACCACTGCGGCGTGCAGCCCGATCCTCATATCAACCACTGCGGCGTGCAGCCCGATCCTCATATCAACTGCTGCGGCGTGCAGCCCGATCCATCCTTAGTCCACAAGATGCATATAGGTCACACAACGGCTCAACTTATTTATTTCTTGGTTCCAATTCATTTAATTATGAAAATACTTTAATGCTTATTTAATTTTCCAAAATAGATGACTTAGCATTTCAATACGGTGCTTTCAAAGCAGGACTGAGATCAGTGATTAAGCAATTAGAGCTATTACATATATAACAATCCCCTAGGGATACTACAGGTCGGCACAAGGCCCCAAACATGGCTTACAGCCCACAAAATACATCTAACACAATGTGCGTTTCAACCGCATATAGCATATTATTCACATCCGGGATGGACTAAGTCTCAATCCCCAGTCACAATCAATCCCGCACCTGCCACGGGGTGCGAGCCACGTCCTACTAGCGTCACAATGTGCTAAGCCGTGGTTTCGAACCCTCACTCTACCATATACACAAACTACTCACCTCTAGCCGGCCGAAGACTCGTCCGCGATGCCTTTTCTTTTTGAATTTGTCGCCTCGTGCGTAGAATCTAGTCAAACCACAACAATTATATCAAATACGGGTCAAAGAAATATAACCCAATTCAATTTATATGAAATACGCAATAATATACCAAGTTGATAAAACCCAACCTCGAGCCCGCTGCTCGAAAAATTCCAAAATTAGAATCAACGCGATCCTCGTCTCGCCACGAGTCCGTGCATATAAAATTTATCAAAATCGGAGTTCAAATGGCCCTTCAAATCTTCAAATCTTATTTTCAAATCCCTCGGTCCAAAATCCCCAATTTACACCTCAAAAATATGTAATCTAGTCGGATTATTCGATGATAATTCAATATTATCGAGTAGTAATAATCACAAGTGACTTACCTCAAGATTTCTCATGATTTCTTGCTCAAAATCGCCCCAAACCGTGTTATTTCGCAAGAAAATAAGTAAAAATAACGAGCAGAAATGCAGTAGCTTTATTTATTAGCAATTCTGGTCGCTACAGACCCAAATCTCATCGGTAAAGACTCGAATCTGGTCGCTAAAAGTGCCACACCAGACCTGATGGCACTCTTTAATTTTCACTAAAATGGCTTTAACTCCGTCATACGAACTCGGAATTTGACGATTCTTTTTCCTATGGCTCCGTAATTTAGATACGGATCTAGTGGTTCAAATAAAACTAAATTTGGATCTCATTTTCTCAGTGCAACATCAATTTCGCTCGTTAAACAATTAAATCACTTTTCGCGTCAAAAACCCAATCGCGACTTGATGAAATTAAACCAAAATTTCCGGATCAGTCCTATAATTCATTAATAAATTCTCAAAGTCTCGAAATCAAATTTGGATCTCTAGAACTAAAAATAGACCTTTGGATCATTACATTTATGCTCGAAACGGCAAAACTCTTCCAAAAATGACCCGTTGGGCATCCGAAACACACCTGAGACCCTCGGGACTGGATCATTACATTTATGCTCGAAACGGCAAAACTCTTCCAAAAATGACCCGTTGGGCATCCGAAACACACCCGAGACCCTCGGGACCACAACCATAAACAGAAACTCAACCTAATACTTCATTCAAACTTGCTCGGATCACTAAAATGCTACCTTAAACATCAAAAATCACCAAAATCCTAGAATTCGATTCAAACTTAAACTTATACTTTCAAAATTCACATTCGATCAAAAACCCGACCAAACTATGTTCGAATGACCTGAAAATTTGCAGACATATCCAAAATCACCTAACAAAGCTACTGCAACTATCGGAATTATATTCTGACGCCCGGATCAAAATATCACCTATCGATCAGATTCCGCCAAAATTCCAACTTCGCCAAAATAGGCTAACTTCTTCACCGGACCTCCAAAATTACTTCCGATTGCGCTCCTAAGTCTTAAATCATCCTCCAAAACTAACTGAATCATCGAAATTCAGTTCTGAGCCCTCTAACTCATACGTCAATGTTGGGTTGACTTTTCCAACTTAAGCTTTCCTTAAAGAGATTAATTGTCCCATTTCCTACCAAAATCGATCCGAATTGACTCAAAGTTTGCACACAAGTCACATTCGACATTACGGACTTGTACCAACTTTCGGAATCGCATTCCGACCCCGATATCAAAATTTTCACTTCCGGTCGAATTTTCTCAAAAACCTTCAAATTGATATATTTAGCAAAATGACTTCAAAATGACCTACGGACATCCGAATTCACTTCCAATCGCGTTCCCAACTCCAAAATTACCATACTGATCTATTTCCAGACTCGGAATCCCAAATGGACATCTATAACTCTAAAATGCCTTCCAACTCAATTTATGAAATTTTTCTAAAATACTAACTTCCACCATATACGCCGAAATACTCACGGGTTATCAAAAACCAAATCTAGACATACGCCCAAGTTTAAAATCATCATACGAGCATGCTGGAACTTTTAGATCCCAATTCCGAGGTCATTTACTCAAAATTCCAATCCTAATTCATTTCTTCAACTTTAAGCTTTCAAAATGAGAATTTCCATTTAGATTTGACTCCAAACTTCCTGAATTTTAATTCTGACCATACACACAAGTCAATATACCTGAGATGAAGTTGTTCATGGCCTCAATATGCTGAATAACGCGTCGGAGCTCAAAACGACCGGTTGGATCGTTACAAAAATATACACAGATTATTAGGAGTATGATACATTTAATAAATTTTTTAAAGCCTAATATATCCTATGATGTGTGTAGAGTGAGTAGTACTCATAATCCCTACAGAGAGATTTGTATGGATCAGATACACTAATAAAATATTTGAGAGGAACCATGAATTATGGTATCCTATATAGTGGATTTTCTCCTATTTTAGAATGGCACAGTGATGCAAATTGGATCTCAAATTCAAATGAGATAAAATCCACTAGTGGTTATGTATTCACCGCTCGTGGTGGTGCAATATCGTTGAAATTAGCTAAACAGACGATCAATTCTAAATCGACTATAAAATTAGAGTTTGTAGCTTTAGAGTTAGTTCGTTCTGAGGTTGAGTGGCTAAGAAACTTCTTAGCCAATATCCTTTTAATAAAGGACGTATTTCCTCTTGTGTCTACATTGTGATTGCCAAGCCGCAATAACTATAGCAAAGAATAATTCTTATAATTGTAGAAATAGACACATGTAGTTGAGACATGATATCTGTCACACCTCCTTTTTTATACGCATACCGTTGTTTAATAATACACCCCAAAAAGGGATATAATAATAATCAGGGAAGGAGTTTTTCCACTTTAAGGACAGTTGGAACGAGATCAATTTATTTAATTTTCAAGTCAAACGTAGTTCGGATCATAAGATTGCTTCCTTCTTGCGATTTGACTTCTCCCGATTTTCTCCTTTTCTTTGCATTATTTTCATTTTCTTTTCTTTTTCTTTTCTTTTTCTTTTATTTTCTTTTTTCTTTTCTCTTTTTATTTTCTTTTCTTTTTTTTCTTTCTCTTTCTTCTTTTCTTCTTTCTTTTTCTCTTCTTTTCTCCTTTCTTTTGTTTCTCCATTTGATTTCCCCGCTCAATCCTTAATTTTTGTTGTTGATTCCGAAAGAGGGATATGAAAGAAAATAAAATAAGGCTCAAAAGGATAACAATGGATAAAGTTTTTGGATAGCCGAACGAAATGCCTTCATCACTCCAATCTTCAAAATCTACCAAGTACAAACTACACATTTAAAACACCTTTCGACCAATCCACATATTTGGCTTCTATATTTACCGATTCTTAGTGCCATTGGGCAACAATCTCGATATTATGAATGGTCCATTTAGCCTTGGGGTACTCTTGCCTTTGGCTTTAAACTGATGAAGCATGATGCATTTCCAAGGCATTTCTTTACGTTGTATTTTCCACTCACTTGGTTCAGGTTTCAAAGTATTCCAATATGTTTTATTTCTTCCGAATATCCTTACATCTTCAACATTGTTTCATTGCTAAATTGACTTTTAAAATCGGGCCGAGAATTATGTGCATGTCATGTTGCTAAAATCAGTATGAGAAGAATTGTAAAGTGATTAGAAATGGAATGACTAGAAATGATGGGAACCAGAGAGTTGTATTAAACCGATGGGTTGAAACAACAAGATGAACAACAAAATGAACAGACTAGACTAGAATTACAAACCTAGACGGCACTAAACAATTTTATTACTAAACAAAGCAAAATGGAAAGGTAGAACGGTTTTGACTCCCAAGAAGATTACAACACTGAAATAACCCGGGCAACAGAGATGACACCAAAATAAACCACCAAAAACTCCAAGAGATTGAGCGCCTTCCCAATTGACAAGCATGGCATCTTAGCCACTGAATTCTGCATTAATGTTGCCAAGATCACTTTTTGTTTCAATAGCTTCAACTTCAGTTGACATCTTTCCAAGAAGATTCTTATTCCCCACGTCACCGGGCATCATTCCCACAAAATGTGCTCTGTCATGTGCAGGTAAAGGATTTTGTGCAATGTTCTAGATGCCACTTTCTTGGACCGCAATTATTCCTTCTTGAATCATTCTTTCTATCTCTCTTTTCAAATCCTGACTACTTTCAACATCGTGCCCTAGAGCATTGGAGTGGTATTCACATCTTTTAGATGAGTCAAAGCTTCTCGCACGTCGATCCACCCGATTTGGAGGAATGGGTGCAATCATGTCATGTTGTTTTAACTTCTCAAACAAGCTTGCATAGGACTCTCCTATTGGTGTAAAATTATCTTTCAACTTTTGCTCCCTTCCATACCCCTGGCTTGGATGTGGGTTATAAGGTACTTGAAAATTTTGCGGAGGCTGGTAAACATTTTGTGATGTTCGGGCTTGATTTCTTAGGTGTTTTGAGGGTTAAGCAACATATTAGACTGGATCAACAGAGTATGGAGGGTTTTGAGGCGGGAAGTAATGCTTAAGGGGGTCATGGAAAACCTGATGAGGCTGCATATACCTTCGAGAAGTTCTCATAGGACCTCTTCTCGACTCTGATATCATGATGATTTCTTCATCCCTCCCATTCACATCACTAAATTCACTTTGAACATCCTGAGTTGTATCTTTGAGAGCTGCTTGACTTATAATTTTACCTGTCTTAATACCGTCTTCCACCATTTCTCCAATTTTGATTATTTCCTCAAAGGATTGACCAACTGCAGATATCATGTTTTGAAAGTAATCCGACTCTTGAGCCTGAAGGAAAATAGTGGCCAACTCGTGATCATCCATGGGTGGCTTAGCTCTAGCTACCTGCTCTCTCAATTTGACGGCATATTCCCTGAAACTTTCAGTTAGTTTCTTTTTCAGTTTAGAAAGGGAAATGCGGTTTGGGGTGATGTCGATATTGTATTGAAACTGTTTGATAAAGGCCCGTGCCATATAATCCCAGACGTACCAACAAGACATGTCTTGATCCCAAAACCATTCAGATGCTACTCCCGAAAGGTTTTCCTCTAAATAAGCCATAAGCAATTCTTCAATTCTTCCCACACCTCTCAATTGGTTGCAATACCTTTTCAGGTGGGCTATGGGATTTCCATGTCCATTTGCTTTTCCAATTTGGGAACCTTGAAACCAGACGGCAAGTGGGCATCTTGGAACATATATAGATCTCTGAAGGCAACACTCTTTTGACCTGCCATTACTTGCGTGTTTTTCAGCTGTTGTTCTAATCTTTCCATTTTTTGGGCTATTTCTTCATGTTCCTTCTTCAGGGTAGGCTTCTCGATGTTCCTATAAAGATCAAACGAGTACGATTGGTATTCGGGAAAGTGGTCTTGTTCTTGCTGTATAGCAAATTTCGACTCATGAGAAGGTTGTCCCTGGCCATTGGCCCATGCTTGACGCATTTTGGTCATTTGTTGTTTTAGTGTTCTGTTTTCCTCAACCACAGTAGACCCTTGCTGAATCCTCTGATCCTGAGTTTCTTGAGCACTTGTAACAGCTCCGATGTCAGTTATCATTTTCCTTGGATCTTGTTTTCCAGTTTACCACAACCATCCACCTCAACTTTCTGAATTAACAAAGCGAAACCACCATGTTAGCATTAAGGTATTTCGCTTATTGATTTCCTTTGTTTTTCTGCTATTTTCTTTTCTTTTTGCCTTTTTATGGGTTTTTTCCTTCTTTTTTTTTAATTATAGATATGGTCGAATCCTATGTGGATTGCCTACGTATCATGACCCCGCATAAATCAAACCGAGCGTAGTTCATGCAAATTAATGCAAGAAATAAAGAGATGTTTATTTGATTTTTTTTCAAAATGTTTTCTTTGAAGGAAAATTAGAAAAGCCGATTCCAACTACAAACTTGATGAAAAATTTACACATCTTGTGCCACAGATTTCCACAAGGCTAAGAATATTTTTAACATCAATTATGACTAATTTTACAAGATTGGCCATCTTATCACTTATTTTGGCAAAGTGGCTATTTTTTCAAAAGAAAAATAAACTTGAAAATTTTCTCATCCTGGGCTCATGGGGCATCGTTCGGCATCGCCACAAGCCAACACAAGATTGAAAAGTTTTTAATGTCAATTGACTATTTTTACAAAATTGGCCATGTAATGTCTTATTTGACAAAGTGGCTATTTTTGCAAAATTTTATTTAAGAAACTACAAATTGGATGATTAAATCCAAATCTCTCATCTTGGGGCCCATGAGTAATCATTCAGCATCGCCACAGGCCAACACAAGACTGAGGAAGTTTAAATGCCAAATGCGGCTATTACAGCAAAACCGACCATGTAATGGCTTATTTAATAAAGTGGCTATTTTTGAAAAGTTGAGTGATGACTCAAACTTGATTTTGTGGCAACGACCTTTCAACATTTCCACAAGGGATATTTCAAGGCTATGCCCGCAAATTATTTAAAATGGCTCAAAGTGGCTATTTTTGCAAAAACGGCCTTCCGGCATCCTTTTGGGGGACATTCGAATTATTTTAAAAAAGAATAGCATCACCCGGCTTATTTATAACAAAATCAAAATTTTGATATTTTTTGATTATTTTTGCAAAAGGGGTGTTAACTCAAACTTGATTTTGAGGCTACGGCCTTTCAAAATTTCCACATGAAATATTTCAAGGCTACTATTCAAAAAGAAAAAAGAAAAGATTTCAAAGTGGCCATTTTTGCACAAACAGCCTTCCGGCGTCCTTTCGGAACATTCGACTATTTTAAAACACGGCATCACTTTGATTTTATTGACACACATTTTTCTTTTCATTTTTGAAAAGGGTGGTTGGACCCGATGAGGGTTGCCTACGTATCTCATCTAGTGGTGAGAATCAAACCTGTGTAGTTCGGTCAGAATATTTTGTGATAAAATATTTTTAACAGCATTGTTCCACCTATTTTCATACTTTCTTTTCAAATTTCGACAGAATTTCGATTTTTCTATTCTAAAATTTTCTTTCTTTTTGTTTTTTAGGAATTTAGCCGGTCCGCGTAATAATCCAGGACAAATAATGCAACATATAATATGCTCGATCTTTGATAATCCGGGTCACCTGTCCTAGACGGACCCAACTCCTGTGTTGAGTCCCCTAAGTCAGATATGATGCAAATAATCGTCCTAAATGTAGGCTCAATATCCTGATGTTTTCATGGTGCTAGACCGTGTACCCGAGTGGACACCTCGGATTGAGGAGGGGGCTACGTACGGAGGACCCGCAGGGTCGTCCGGCTTTGTAACTTATACGGCCCCTTTTTTTATTTTTGGTATCGACACTATAACGACCCGACCGATCGTTTTGAGTCCCGACGCGTCATTCAGCAGATTGAGGCCATGAACAATTTCATCTCAGGTATATTGACTTGTGTGTATGGTCAGAATTAAAATTCGGGAAGTTTGGAGTCAAATCTAAATGGAAATTCTCATTTTGAAAGCTTAAAGTTGAAGAAATGAACTAGGATTGGAATTTTGAGTAATGACCTCGGAATTGGGATCTAAAAGTTCCAGCATGCTCGTATAATGATTTTGAACTAGGGCGTATGTCCGAATTGATTTTTGATAACCCGTGAGCATTTCGGCGTATATGGTGGAAGTTAGTATTTTAGAAAAATTTCATAAATTTGGGTTGGAAGGCATTTTAGAGTTATAGATGTCCATTTGGGATTCCGAGTTTGGGAATAGATCCGTATGGTGATTTTGGAGTTGGGAAAGCGATCGGAAGTGAATTCGGATGTCCGGAGGTCATTTTGAAGTCATTTGGCTAAATACGGGAATTTGAAGGTTTATGAGAAAATTCGACCGGAAGTGAAAATTTTGATATCGGGGTCAGAATGCGATTTCGAAAGTTGGTACAAGTCCGTAATGTCGAATGTGACTTGTGTGCAAACTTTGAGTCAATTCGGATCGATTTTGGTAGGAAAAGGGACAATTAATCTCTTTAAGGAAAGCTTAAGTTGGAAAAGTCAACCCAACGTTGACTTATGAGTTAGAGGGCTCGGAACTGAATTTAGATGATTCGGTTAGTTTCGGGGAATGATTTAAGACTTAGAAGCGCAATTGGAAGGAATTTTGGAGGTCCGGTGAAGAAGTTAGCCTATTTTGGCGAAGTTGGAATTTTGGCGGAATCCTGATCGATGGATGATATTTTGATCCGGGAGTCGGGATGGAATTTCGACAGTTGCAGTAGCTTTGTTAGGTGAGTTTGGATATGTCTGCAAATTTTTAGGTCATTCGGACATCGTTTGGTCGGGTTTTTTATCGAAAGTGTATTTTCGGAAGTTTTTGAAAACTTAGGCCTTGATTTGATGAAAATTGATGATTTTGATGTTATTTCGGCGATTTGATCACTCGAGCGAGTTCGTGTGATGTTTTAGAGTCAATGTGCATATTTGATTTGGAGCCCCGAGGGCTCGGGAGTGTTTCGGAGGTGTCTCGGAATAATTCCATAATTTGAGCCCGTATTAGATGTGTACATTGAGAGAGATTATCTAGGGTGGAATTCCCTGTTCTAGCTGAGTGGGCCTGAAAGGCCAAGTCTATACCGATTGAGATGAGATAGGGTCAAGGACCCACTATGAGATGTTATATTGGGCCTGAAAGGCCAAGTCTATATTGACTGAGACAGGGTCAAGGACCCACTGTGATATATTATATTGGGCCTGAGAGGCCAAGTATATACTGACTGGAATAGGGTCGAGGACCCATTATGAGGTATTATATATATATACCTATATTGGATCGGGCTGCACGCCGCAGCAGTATATATATTGGATCGGACTGCACGCCGCCGTAATATACATGTAATATACATGTGGGACGGACTGCACGCCGCAGTATTATTGCGCTTGGGCTGTAGGAGCCCCTTCGGAGTCTGAGTCTGCACACATTCTCAGTGAGCACCGGTGTATATTATGGGATCGGGCTGCACGCCGCAGCAGTATAGAGATATATACATATATATATTGGATCGAACTGCACGCCGCAGTAATATTTGTGTGGATCGTGCTGCACGCCGCGGTATTATAGTGCTTGGGCCTAGGGAGCCCCTCCGAAGTCTGTATACACCCCCAGTGAGCGCCGTCGACGTTAAATAGAGCGGGCTGCATGCCGCAGCAGTATATGTATTGGAGCGGGCTGCATGCCGCAGCGGTATATGTATCGGAGCGGGCTGCGCGCCGCAGCATTATACTTATTCATATTCATATATATACTGAAATATTTATATGTTATAGACAGATGTATATGTGTCTATATATTGAGATGGCTATATACCGTAGTGGTACGAGCGAGGATGTGGTCAGTGTGGGACCTAGATGAGATAGATGTGGACTGGAGATCAGAGTACTCATTATAGTGATGACTAACCTGCGGGGGTTGCCTTAGAACTGTTTAGTGATAGTACAGGAGTTCTTATTTTCAGTTATTGTTTATTATTGTTACTCACTGAGTTGAAATATACTCACCCCACTCTCCTGCACTTTTTGTGCGGATATACAGGTTCAGGAGGGCAGTTGAGCTATCGCAACTGCTTTATTATCCCCATTATGTGGAGACTTCGAGGTAGCTGCCAACGTCCGCAGTACCTGACCTCTTTCTTTTTATCATTTTGTTGTCTCCATTCTGGTTAGACTTGATTTTGTAGTAGATCTCATTTGTAGAGGCTCAAACTTGTGACGCCACGATTTGGTTGGGACTGTGTTCTTGTATTTCAGTTCTACACTTCTTGATTTGTTATGAAAACAAGCTAATCACGCCGATTAATCAGTATTAATTATACTTGGCTGGTTTAATTGGATAAGATGGTCGGGCTTGCCTAGCAATATGTTGGGCGCCATCACGACCGGGGTTTGGGGTCGTGACAGACACTAACAGAAAGGGGAGTCTCAACCAGTAAGCACATCCCCGGAGGTGAGAAGAGAAGGGATTTCGGCACAATTTTATATACAATTCACGTAATATCAAAGCGGTAAACATGTATCACATTAATCAAAGCATATAAGGAAATCAGATATAAACAAAAACAGCAATTTAACTGAGCTCGAATTCTTAAACCCTGAACAGAAGTTCCGGGTTACTTATCCCCAGCAGAGTCGCCAGAGCTGTCACATCTCCTTTTTTATACGCATACCATTGTTTACTAATACACCCTAGGAAGAGATATAAAAATAATCAGGGAAGGAGTTTTTCCACTTTAAGGACAGTCAGAACGGGATCAATTTATTTAATTTTCGGAGTCGCCATTTGGGAAAATAATGGTGTCCCAAGTCATCAGTTTAATCCCGAACTGAGGAAATTTATGACTTTGTATTACAGTCTGTGAAACTAGAAATTCGGATAAGGAATTTTGTTAACTTGGGAGAAGGTGTTAGGCATTCCCAGATTCCGTGGTTTTAGCACGGTCGCTCAACTACCGAATTTGTTTTTATCTGATTTCTTTATATATTTCAATTAAGTGCTATAATGTTCCGCTTTATCATTTTTTTAATGAATTGTGACGTCACGAAAACACATTTCGAGTCACACCGCAACCAGTACGCCTTTCACTTTAATGCGTTTCAGTGTCGCCGAGATTAAGATTTGGGTCACCTAAATGTGCACCCGTATTTAGGAAAGTAATTTTATTAAAGTCGTGCCTAAAGATTCTATCGCGTTGTTAACTTTGGGAAAGTCCGTGAAATTTTCTAAACGGTCCTTCCAAATCTAAGATTTTCATAACAATTGTTGAGGGCCCCGCAATTGTGGATTTAGTGCGGCAAGGCTCATCTCACTTTTATTAAAGGTCAATCCTAACATGACTATGATTTTCTATTTAATTTTTCTCTAATAATAAACAAAGGTCCTAATTTATTGATATTTTAAACTATACATTGAAGTCTTTAAGGCAAGTCTAAATTAACGAGCTCATGGATCAATTTATAATAAAAGAAGGCCACGGAATTTGTCATTTTCAATCAACAGTCGCCTAACCGCTTGAATACAAAGTAACTCTTATGAGGGCATAAAGCAGCGAATTAACAGTAACTACTTGTAAGTTCTGAATACAAAGTAACGCAATTCAACAATTTTGCTGTCACACTTCCTCTTGAATCATATTTGTATTTTTCTTAAATCAAACTAGTATTGGTAGTTTTGATTATAAATTAGTACTCACTCAGGCAGAATTATTTATTTAAGGTATCAATTAAATCCAAAGGGATGTTATTAATTAAAACAAACTCATAAACTTAGGGAACTAATTCTCGAATACTCAATGATCATAAAATTTATTTAACAATTGATATTCGAAATGCATACGTTATTTTGAGTAGCTATTCTCATTCATATATTGAAATGACAAATAAGATATAAACTGGTACGGTTAAGCTATTATTTCTTTTGAACTAACTTCACTGTTTAATCATCACTAACTCATAACCTGCTTTCAATTTAAATCTGAATTCATACTGTGAACTCAGCAATTTTGACATAACATTCAACATTATTAACTGAACATTCAAATCGAATCTAATTACTTACTAACTGCAGAATTAGCATAAAAGTCCTTAAATCAGTTAGCAGTCTAATGGATAGAAATTAAATCAATATTTACATACAGCAAAATCATCAATTAGCTAAGCTTGACAATTTAACAATTATTCTACTCCTACTGTCCAGCAGCAATCACAAGATCACACAAATGTGTATTTCATTCCAGGTTCAAAATTACAATTACATCAGGATCCGAGTATGTACCTGGAATAGATGAGACACATCTATTAGATCTAGTAGATAATAGCAGCTATACAGGATTCAGCAAACAGGATTTTCAGCAGTAAATTCACAGGAACAGTAGATCAATGACAATGAGATCAGCAGCAGCAATGAAATCAAGCAGTTAACCCAGGAGACAATTTCCAGAACTTCAAATTATTTCAAAACCAAATTTCACATTCAAATTACTGTAATAACAGCTTTCTACTGATTTGTGATTGATTCTCTTATTAATTTTGGACTTTTGATATGTATTTGAAGATGTAAAAAGAAGAAAATGAATCTAAAATTGTATTATTTCAGCTTTCAGAAACAGCCATTTGTTTTTGGTATTTTCTGGGTTTTCTAAGCTTGAGAGAAGGTTAAAAATATGAAAAATAACTGAAAATATGCCAATAAAGTCTTTTCTAAGGTTTCCCCAAATTTTTCTGGTTCAAAAGTCTTTTCAAGGTTCAAAAGTCTCCTAATTATGCAGAATTCCTGCCTATTTATAGACCCAAATAAGAGGGAAATTCAAATTTGAATTCTTTCATTATTAACCCTCTAAATTCTAGTTTATTAGACAGATTACTGCACTTATTTTATTAAAAGTTACACTACAACCCCATCTAGAAGGTTCTACCATATTCCAACCCATTGTAATACCTATTGTACCCCTACTTACTTAGGAAAATTACTAATTCTACCCCTTTTTATGCCCAAATTGCCCTTAATCCTCTATATTTATAACAGTTTCACATTTCTTCTCCCAATTATACCCCTTCTCTTTTAGTCTTATTACAATTATACCCATTTCCATTTCCCAATCTACCCCTACTTCTTAACATTTATTACCCTTTAAAATCTTGACCAATTTTCAGCATTGTATTTATTAAATAGCCACAATTAAGTAACTATAGTTTAATTAACCAATTATCCCTCTTAACTAATCAATATTCAGAATTAGTTCAACAACTAAAATCACATTACATCCATAACCAACCTTAGGCAATCCTACAAACATAGCCACTTATGATTAATCATTCAATTAACAAGACTCAGGGGAACAATTTGATAGATGGTTGAATCTTGTTAATCGAAATATCTAATCGTAATTGAATCTACCAAGTAAGCACCTTAGGTGGATACGAAGCGTGCGATTTTAACTATCGACTTATGTGAACCTATGATTGTTAAGGAACAAATTCTGTAATTGAACTAATTTCTAATCGAACAACTATAACCAATCTTTCCTATTTTCTATTGATTGAACTAATATCAACTATAAATTGAAATCATCAAATCACTCAAACAACAATATCGATGGATTCAAGATCTAATCATCCTAGTTAACTAGATAACTTGTTACACCCCAGATTTTCATGCGTGAAAGTACGCCATAAGTAAAGTAACGAAAGTCCAAAAATGAGATATTATATTTCGTATTATTGTACATTAAAGCGTCGTCGTACGTTAAAGCTTTGTTGTAAGATTAATCGATGTAAATTCGAGAATAAGATTTATTTTGGGATTATAAGTATTACACTATTTATAACTAGAGATAATTAAGTCCTGTGAAGGATGAAAGGGTACACGAATTAAAGAGAAGGATTCCGTTGAAAGTGGCCAATTTGGGATAAAATACGGCCCGAGCTAAAATACCCGATATTTATGGACTATTGTCATATGAAGTACCACATGACCATAATAGTAAGGTATATAAGGTATGTCAAAAGTGAGTAATATTTTAAGTAAGTGAGAATAATTCTCAATTTTGCAGGTAATTAATTAATTGCTGGGTAACGAGACAATACCTAATAAATTAATAAATTAACTGGATAAATATATTTTTATGGGGCTGCCACGCAGCATTAATCTAAGCCAAAGTGGCAACAAGAGGCTTGATGAGTCATTTGGCACGAGATGCCTTATTTACACGTACAAGTCTTGAATTAAAAAAAAAAACTAGGCTAAGTTATAAGAACATTGAAAACCGAGAACTTGAACCAAATCAGTCAAGTCTTTGGCTTAAAGCCAAGAATCTTGAAACAGAAGGTATTATCGTCCAAACTCTTAGCCCAAGGATTTCAATTGAAATTTCAAAAGTTCAGCAATTAGGATAAAGTCCATTTCTGTCTATAATACATAACGTTAGAAGCAATATCATTTCATCCTAACACTCAAAATTTATAGCAAAGTTTCCAGAAACAGAAACGTTCCATTTCAGAACCAAAAGCTTAGAAGCAATTTCGTCCATGACTTTATTGGAAGATTTATCAAAATCAAAGGAGATAAACCTCTCATTTCAAAGACTAAGGGTGTGTTTGGTATGAAGGAAAATGTTTTCCATGGAAAATGTTTTCCTAGAAAATGTTTTCATGGAAAATGAGTGATTTTATTACTTATTTTCTCTTGTTTGGTTGGTAAGTGGAAAATATTTTCCGGAAAATATTTTCTATGTTTGGTTAGAGAGTAAAAAATAGTTTTTTTAGAAAAATAATTTTTTTAGAAAAATATTTTTTTTGCAGAAAAATAAGAAAACAAAAATTTAAAATTATAGAAAAAAAATTAAGGTAAAAGAAAATTTTTTTTGCGGGGGTGGGGTGGAGAGGTAGTAGGGTGGATGGTAACGGAAAAACTAAAATTTTTCTAAAAAAAAACTATTTTCTGGAGAGGGGGTGGGGTGGGTTGGTGAGGGTGAGAATGGTTGAGAAGGAGCTTTGGAAAATGTTTTCCTTCTTTTGATAAGGAAAACATTTTCCTCCAATTGGAGGTAAATGAATTGATAAGGAAAATATTTTCCAAAACATTTAAGCCAACCAAACATGGAAAAATTGGAAAACATTTTCCAGAAAATATTTTCCTTCATACCAAACACACCCTAAAGCTCAAATTGTTACATTCTATTCAAGTGAAAGGCAGAAGTATTTTCAACGTCCAAGCCTCACTCCTCAATTTATTAACTTGGCATTTAAGCTAAACTCGTTCCGCAAGTTCAAAAAAAAATGAAGAAGCCTAAATCCAATTTTTTTGGATTCTAAATTCAATCCACGAAGGTTTTCCCGTGGATAATTATACGAAGTTGTTCCTACTTCCGGTATGTTAAGGCATTTCCTTCTTTCTTTTGGCATGATCTAATATGAAATAAATATGCTATTTCATAATGAATCTACTCCTAGCAACTAAGGTTGTCAATGTTGTTCTTTCCATACAAAGTTATTAACAAAGTACGTATGATCCATAAGTCCTAGTGAAAGTTCATATTGTATGTCCATAATGTTCTTACGTCACTCAGAAAGGTTTAGAACATGATTCCATAAGTCGATCATGCATTATATATATGTATCTATTTTACTCTACCGAGCCACGCTATAGTCGTCCGGGTACGGCACCTATTGTGCAACCACTGATCAGTTGGGTTTACCGAGCTCCACGTGGCCGGGTACGTTTTTACCGAGTCCTCCTTGAGGCCGGGTACGATATGATGATGATGATGCCCCCAGAGGCAAATGTTTTTAAAGGTATATGTTTATGTATTATGAATTTCATGTCAGTAGCCCCCAGAGGCACTCAGATGTTCCAGGTTGTATTTCCTCCATCTCTCTTTACATTATTGTTCTTGTTTATGCTTTCTTGCCTTACATACTCGGTACATTATTCGTACTGACGTCCCTTTTGCCTGGGGATGCTGCGTTTCATGCCCGCAGGTCCTGATAGACAGGTTGAGAGCCCTCCAAGTAGGCTATCAACTCAGCGAAATATGTTGGTGCGCTCCATTTGCTTCGGAGTTGCTCGTTAGGTTAGTATTATTTAGACGTGTATTATGGTATGGCGGGACTCTGTCCTGACCTTTATGGCATTTATGTACTCTTAGAGGCTTGTAGACAGATGTCAGGTGTATGGATACTTGTATGGCCTTGTCGGCCTATGTTTTGAGTTTACAAAGGGTCATGTTAGCCTTACAGGCCCGTATGTCATATATATAAGTTTGCATATCATGTTGGGTCCTTATGTTGAGTATCCCCTTATGTTTTATTTATGTTATTTCATGAAGAGTTTCCTGGCTCATTTACTAATGATAGTATGGTAAGAAAGATATGTTATGTTGGTATTCAGTCGAGTAAGGCACCGGGTGCCCGTCGCGGCCCATCGGTCTGGGTCGTGACATAACTATGTCAACATTAGTATCTTAATCATACAAGTATAAAACAGAATTCAAAGTGAATCAAAAATCAGAAATTAAAAGGAAAATAGAGATTAATACCAAATCATAACAAATGAAATTTTATAGAAAATCCGAAACTAATCAATTCTAAGCAGATTAACAAATAATGAGTCAACTAACATGCGAATCTATGTATACTTATTTAAAAATGCTAATATGTTAATAACACTTTTAAAAACCTATTTCAGTAACAGGAAACGAATTTACCTACAACTAATTGCTAATCATATTTTTCTAATTACTCTAATTAAAGAAAGAAAATAAGAAATTGGAAGAAGAAAAGAGAAACAAGAAGAACTCGGTCTAAAAGAAACATGCATATACAGAGGCGAGCAAAAGAAGACTTAGCTTTCTTTCTCTTTCTTTCTTTATTCTATTTTTTCTTGTTTTCCTCTTTCTTCTATTTTCTATTAGTTTTTTCTTGAACCTTTCTTCAGGAAAGCCTTCGAATCATGTCTTTAAACACTGTTAATCTTATTCTTGAATTTTCCGGCAGCTTTAGGGACTCAATTCTTTCGTCACAGTGTTGTGTTCTGTTAAAGAATGGTGGGGTATGAATTTTTGGGAGATCTTGGGGTGGCGGCGCAGCTAGGGTTTGTAATATTTGGGGAGTTGTGGTGAGTTTTGAAGGAAAAAGATAGTGGAACTATGACGAGGAAGACTGGGGGAGTATTTTGTGTTAATTTGGTTGAGAAATGAAGCCGGCCGCCGCCATAGACGGCGGAACCCTATGCGGCGGTGAGTGTTATGAAGGAGAGGGTGAGGCGGCTCAGGTTTAGAGATACAGGGGAGACAATCAGACTTTCTCTGATTTTTGCCTTTGTATATTTAATTGTAATGATAGTTTTAGAGCTGTTGGATTGAAAATGAATTAATGGTTGAGATTGAATATCGCCAAAACGGCGTCGTTTCTGGAAATTCATTTTGGACCGAGTGAGGCATCGCTGGGCTTGGGCATTTTGGGCTGGGTTTTATCTGTTTGGGCCTGGGGCTGAAGGAATTTGGGTTAATTAACCCAATGTTGGTCTCTTAATTAAGACTATTATTTTTTCTTTTAATTCTTTCCTTGTTTATTTTATCTAATTCCTTGTATTTGCTTTTTGTATTTTTGTTGTATTTCAATTTTCCTTTGTATTTTTCTGTATTTTTTCTATATTGTATTTAATTTGGAATTTATTAAAAATTGTTAAACTAATTCCCTTCTTCTTTGGCAAATGTTATTTTTTTGATTTTCTTTAATGAATTAATATCTACTACATGAGAAACTAATTTCTAAAAATGCAATTTTTTATATTTTTTATTTATTACACGCAAATAACATGCAAACAATCAGCACAAAATTCACACGAATTATAAACAATATGGAAAAATTATTTATTTGAATTTTATGGGAACAACTCATGTGTAGAGTAAAAATCACGTGCTCACAATATCATAGTTTCGACTTACCACCACACCTTGCTTTTACTTTATTATTATTACATTCTGCCCTTACATCGTAAAGTCAGGGTTAAAGTAGTCTGAGAGAGGGAATAATTTTCATTGAGTATGTCAAGTCAGAGATAAATTTTGTCGATCCTCTAACTAAAACTGTAGAAAGAAAATTAATTCTTCAAACCTCAAAAGAGATGGGGTTAAGAGTGACATGTTGTCAATGGAGATGCTAACCCAGCCTATGTGATTGGAGATCCCATGAAGTAGGTTTATAAGGGTAATAACAAGTCGATATTGGCACTAAAGCACAAAAGGAGAGTGCTTAACTGCTACTAATTGAGATGATGAGTTATAACTCTTAATGAAATTCATAGTCCTTATAGATGGTATATTCAAAAGCAGTATACATGTGATGAATTCACCTATCTGAGAGTGGAGTAGGGATGCTCTTATGAGATTTTGGCCTAGTCTCAAGAGCTCTCATGAATAACCAGGCAAGCGCATGGCCTAGTAACGCAAAACCGCGTTGAACAACAAAATTTTAAGGTTCGAAATATGATTGATAAAATCTCTGACTTACAATAAGAATTAGTGATTCATAAAAATATTATATTTCACCAGTAATTCTGTAAGTTAAGTTTTATTGGTCTAAGATTGGTTCCAAAAGATACCAAACCTATTGCATTTGGACCATACAAATCTAGAAAATCTTACTCCTCTTTGTATGAATGTTTTGAAAATATGTGGGGGAACTATTATGATATTTTCAAAAATTGGACAATTTTTCTTCCATGTGGCAATCTTGCATGGGAAATTAAAGACAAGTGTTATACACTTGTCATGATCTAAGCTTCTCTTGTAGCCTATAAATAGGCCTTCAAATTACCCTTCAATTATCAACATCTTTTCCTTTGCCTTTTTGTTCCTCTTCACCTTCCTTTTCTTTTCTCCTTAAACTTTTATAGTCTAGCTATTTGTTCCCCTTTTTTAAATAGCGGAGTTTGTAATTTAATATTTTCTGGATTCCTTTATCCTCTAAATATATTAGAGATGGGCTTGTTTAATCCTGAAAAAATATTTTACATTACTAAAATAGTTTTTTAGAACCGTGTCCAGCACGACTCAAGTGAATTCGTTTATTTTCGATCAAAAATATTATTATAGTATTATTGTTGTTGTTATTTTTCCGTTTTATTTCCCACATGACATCGGTCAATATTTTTAGTAAACAACCTCGGAATTGGGATTTGACGATTCCAATAGGTCCGAATGATAATTTCGGACTTGGGCGTATGTTCGGATCGTGTTTTGGATGAATGGAGTGTTTTGGCGTCGAATAGTGAAAGTTGGTTCTTGAAGGTTTTAGAAGTCCTTTAAACTTAGTTTGGAGAAGATTTTAGTGATATCAAGGTCCAAACGGAATTTCGAGGCTGGGA
Organism: Nicotiana noctiflora; assembly: GCA_032618575.1. Classification (NCBI taxonomy): domain Eukaryota; kingdom Viridiplantae; phylum Streptophyta; class Magnoliopsida; order Solanales; family Solanaceae; genus Nicotiana; species Nicotiana noctiflora. Next base: position 215,154 of record JASVEL010013593.1, read on the forward strand.
ATAGTTTCATAGTGTCATTTAAGACTTGCACACAAAATTTAGTGTCATTCCGAGTAGTATAAGTATGTTTCAGTGCATTAGAAGTAAATTGAAGAACTTGAAGTTCTTATATTTGATTCAATTGGTTTTAGGGTGTGATTCTTAGTTTTAATGTTGTTTCAGGTGTGTTGAGAGTTTGAGCGAGTAGGTTTTATGATTCCAAACTTGATGGTATGTTCGGGCGGGTCCCGGGGGCCCCGAGTGCCAATCGGACGAGGCTCAGACCAAGTTGATAATGTGGAGCAACAGCTAAAGAACTAGGTCTATCATAATCACACCTGCACTTGGCCTGCCACAGGTGTGAGCCAAGCTATGCGGAAGCGGCCAAAGAGGGGTAGCCCAGGTTTCAAAGGTGTGGAAGGGGGACTGCAGAAGCGGGTACCCATCCGTAGATGCGACGCCAACCGGCCTAGGGCATTTCCATAGAAGTGGACTCTTTTCTGCATAAGCGAGGGCACAGGTGCGACCCTATGACTGCAGGTACAGAAATCGTTGGAGGCAGTGAGCCTCATTTAATATGGGCTTAGGCCATTTTTATCACATTTTCTTCCACTCTTGGGCGATTTGAGAGCTTTTAAGAATGAGATTTCAACCTAGACTTGTGAGGTAAGTAATTTCTACTTAATGTGACTTTAGTACATAGATTTTAGGTAGATTCGAACATGAAAATTTGTAGAAATCATGGGTTTAGATAAAAACCTAGAGTTTAATAAAAAAGAGATTTTTACCACAAAAATAATTATGAAACTTTGTGAAAATCATATATTTACGTTCCTAAGGTTATGGGTAACAACTTTCTTCTAAAATTTCCAAAAATCCGGGCATGTGGGTTTGCAGTAAATTTAGAAACCTTACATTTAGGGTTATGTAATCACTTAAGTAGTTGGAATGTAACATTTGAACATATATTGATTAGTATTACGCTATTTGAGTAGTTTTGATTGTTCGACTCTGATTTGAGGGTTTGAGCTCATTCTTGAAATTTGAAATAGGCTATAAGACGAGGTAAGTCTCCTTTCTAACATTGTAAGAGGGAATTAACCCCATAGGTGAATTAAATAAATATGTGTACCTATTTATGTGGGCTACGTACGTACGAGGTGACAAGAATCCATACGTAGCTACTATTATGCTATTGTTCGAATAGTTTAGGACTTGTATCATGCTTTACTTGAAATGTTTACGCCCTTACTTGCTAATACAATTACTTAAGTCATTGGAATTTGATAAAAGAAGTGTAAAAGGTTAAATTCACTTAATAGAAGATTTAATGGAATACTTGACTGTATATGTGAAATTTGTGTTTCCTTTTGTTGGCCCAAGAATAGGTGATATTTTAAGGAATGGAAAAAAAACTCAGTCATGGACCAGGTCCATATTGTGAAGAAATTTCATAATCAACCTATACATGTGAGATGCACGTGAAGGAGATAAGTCTTACTGATAAAGCAGCAATATCTCCTGATCTGATCGAAAGGTTTCATGTTAGATAAAGGGAGAAAGTCTCCTTATATGAGAGAACACAATCCAGGATACAGATAGTGTTAGAATTTGATATCATCAAGAACTCTTCTGCAATAGAAGAACAGCAATTGAGTCCAAACCAAACTCTTATTACTAACCTATTAAATAGCAGTGATTTTTCTCTTTTACAGGTATTGCACATACGTAGAGGTTAAACTAAACTAAGAGTAAAATACCAAGGTGATTTTTCAAGGAATTTATGTGATATTTGAGTGTGCACTCTTAAAGTTACTTGAACAAGATAGAAGAATCAGTTCCATTGTGTCTTTCTTTTATTCTAATTCAATTGTAGTAGGTGGTTTAAAATTGTACCTTTCAGATTTCATAGAAGCAAATGTATTATGTACCTATAGTGTTCAAGTTATAGCTAACTTGAAGTTGTCACAACAGTTGAGGTTGTGTGCTACAATGAGATTAGAGTTAATCCTTAGGTTTACAAAGAGTTTTGTAAATATTGTTTTGGCTCGGTGATTTTAGTGGAAGTTTGGGAAAATCCTACTAAGTAGTAGGTCGTGGTTTTTTCACCTTTTGATCCAAGTGTTTTCCACGTAAAAAGCTTTGTATTCTTTACTCTTAATATTTATTCTTCCGCAAACAGTTGTAATTGGAACATCTAGAAGAACCAGGTTCTTTTATAGAGTAGTTAAGCAAAAATTGGATACCACACAAATCACTCCCTCCCCCCTCTTGTGTGGCATTGACAGTTAAAATATCAATTGGTGTCAGTGTGGGTTATCCATGAAGAGGCTAACACCTTAGGAGAAGATCAAAATGAGTGCACCACTTGGAAACTAGGAAGGGCAATCCACTGCTAAGCCTTCACTCTTTAATGGTCAGTATTATTCCTGATGGAAGAAAAGGATGAGAGATCATATCATAGGAGAGGACTATGAACTTTGGGACATAGTCACTGATGGTCCTTTGGCAACTACAAAGAAGAATGAGGAAGGAGCATATGTGCCAAAGACAAGAGCTGACTACACTAATGAAGATTTGAAGAAATGGGAGAAGAATGTCCAGGCCAAGAAATGGCTTGTGCGTGTACTGGGTCTAGACGAGTACAGCATGATTCAGAGTTGTACTACTGCAAAGGAAATATGGGACATTTTACAATTGGCTCATGAAGGAATTCCTCAAGTAAAGAGATCAAGAGGATCATTGTTATACTCTTAATATGAGAACTTCAGTATGAAGGAAGGAGAATCTATCCAAGAGATGTACACAAGGTTCACAATACTAACAATTAAACTTAAATCTTTTGGTAGAATTATACTTGAAGAATACAAGGTTGAGAAAATCTTGTCAAGAGTCTTACCGGTAACTTGGGAAAGCAAAATCACTACTATTTAGAAATCAAAGAAGATTGCTACCCTCAAGCAGGATGAACTAATTGGAAACCTCACTACCTATGAACTAAGAAGCAAAACTATGAAAATGGATGCACCCAAGAAGGAGTGAAGTCTTGCTCTCAGAATAACTGAAGGTGCAGATCTGGAGAATGATGAAGTAGCCATGATCGCTAGAGATTTTGAAAATTACCTGATGAGAGGAAATAGTTCTTCAAGAGGTACAACCTTCAATTAACCTAAGGCTCCTGAGAAACAGACTAATGTGGGCTACTACAAAATGTGGTAAGACTGATCACATGATCAAGAACTGTCCTCAATGGGTAATTGAGTGGGAGAAGGAAAGGGTTGAACGAAGGATTAGGAAAAAGGAACAGGTTCAACCCAAAAGGAACAAAAGATCAATAAAGGCTATGGTTGCTGCATGAGGAAAAACATCATATGAAGACTCAGAAGAAGAAGCTGGAGAGGAACAAGAACTTACGGCCATCAAAGAATCAGATGACGAACAAGAGGTAAGTGTTTTTCATCTCAAAAACAAGTTTAAATTCATGTCTAAAGAAAGGTTGTGTGAATTATGGCTAGACTTCATTGATCAGTCTAAGATAATTAACAATGAGAAAAAACAATTGTCAAGGGAATGTGTAATCCGAAAAGCCAAGTGCAAAAATCTAGAATCTAGGGCAAATGAGAGTGACAGTAAAAATGCTAAGTTGAAGAACCAGGTTCTTGAACTTGACACCAGTGTCCTAGAACTTAGGTCTGAGAATTTAAATTGAAATTAGGAATAGGTAAGAAGAAAGTTGATCACACTTATCTCACTCTACAAGAAAACTTAGGAAAAATGAAGGATGAGATGTACAAGAAGGATGAGCAGATAAAAGTCTTAAAAGAAGATCTAGGGAAGGTAAAACATGAACTAGACAGAACTTGCAAATGGAACAAGGCGTCTGATGCATTTTCCGTGCTACAATATCATCACAGTAGCAACAAAAGAGGACTTGACTATGGGACTCAAACACCTAAGTGGGATTCTAAAAGCAAGTACCTCACTCTTCCTAAGAACAAAATTTGTCTGTGGCAAGACTGGCCATTATAAAAATGAATGTAATGCAAAAGAAAAGGCTAGTCAAAAGAACAAGGCTTTTGTTCAAGAGAAAAATAGGCTGCCTGGATGGGCTAAAAGGAATTTAATTCATCTCTTTGTGGACCCAAACTAGTTTGGGTTTCTAAGACTAACACTTGATTTTTTTTTTCAAGGCCTAAGTGAAGGGAAGTAGGCAAATATGGTACATGGATAGTGACTGCTCAAAACACATGACTGGAAACAAGAACCAGTTCCTTTCACTTGAGGACCTAAAGGGGGGTAATATGTACTTTGGAAATTAGAAGAAATGTATGATTATTGTGGTTGAAAAGGTAGGTAAGACAGACTCACACTCCATTGTGAATGTCTACTTGATAGATGGCTTGCAATACAGCTCAATCAGTGTGCACGACTATGTGACAGAGGTATGCTTGTAGCGTTCACCTCTACAAAATGCTTTGTGATTAACCTTACCACTGACAAGATTGTTTTGCAGAGAAAACGAGTGAATAATATTTACATTGTAAATTTTTCTACTCTTTCAAAAAATGAACTTACATGTCTAAGTGTGTTGGATAATGATCCCCTTCTATGGCACAAAAGACTTGGTCATGCTAGTCGGAGTCAGCTAAAGAAATTAGTCTCTAAGGACTTGGTGATAAAGCTACTTAAAAACACGTTTAAGGAAGACAAAGTTTGTAAGGCTTGTGCGAGGGAGGAAGCAGGTAAGATCATCCTTCAAAACCAAGAAAATGGTAAGCACAACCAAGTCTATGAATCTCTATGGCCCAATGAGAACCTTGAGCAGAGGTAGAAAGAAATATATGATGGGCTAGTTGATGATTATTCTAGGTTCACCTGGGTACTATTATTAACATCAAAAGATGAAGCATTTGACATGTTTACTGCTTTTGTTAGGAAACTCAGAAATAACTAGGTAATCAACTTGCATCCATAAGGTCTAATCATGGAACTAAATTTGAAAATACTAAGTTTGCTGAATTTTGTGATGAGCATGGTATAGATTATAACTTCTGCCCCTAGGACTCCTCAACAAAATGGACTAGTTTAAAGAAAGAACAAGACCCTTGAATGGCTAGGACTATGCTTCTTTCTAGTAAACTACCCCATAGTTTCTGGGTAGAGGCTGTAAATACTGCTTGTTACATTATCAATTGATGCATGACTACGTCTTGTAGAGAAGACACCATATGAGTTACTAAAAGGGAGAAAACCAAATATATCCTATCTTAGGGCATTTGGATGCAAGTGCTTTGTGCACAAAATGGAAAAGACTCCCCAGGTAATTTTGATCCCAGAAGTGATGAAGGAGTATTCTTGGGATATTCTTCACATAGTAAAGCATATAAAAAAGAACTTTATATGTAGAATAAAGTGTGCATATTGTGTTTGATGAAACTAATATTCTTTCGGAGATACGGGAACATGAAGACGAAGCTATTGGATTGGTAAAGTATTTGATTGAATTCTCAGCACAGGCTAAAGAGGTAGCAAAAAAAGGAACAGGTGATGGAACGGGTTCTTCTATCCAGGCAACCTGACAGGGGGAACTGATCAAAGAGGAATTGAAACTAATCCTCTAAAAAAATCTGTTCAAGATATTGTTCCTCGGCAACAGAACATTGGAGAAACATCTAGAAGAAACCATATGGTTGTGAAATCTCACAAGTATCAAAGTTCTCATCCATTAAGAACATAATCATTGATCCAATATCTAGAGTCAAAACTAGATTAAAGAATCTCTGTGCTTTTGATGCCTTTCTATCTTGAATGAACCTAAAAATGTTGTTGAGGCTTTGCAGGATGCAGATTGGGTGAATGCAATGCAAGATGAACTCAATCAGTTCAAAAGAAGTCAAGTTTGGCATCTAGTTCCAAGACCTAAGGACATATCAGTTATTGGTACAAAATGGGTCTTCAGAAACAAACTTGATGAAGATGGAACAATTACAAGAAACAAAGCAAGACTGGTGGTCCAAGGTTACAGCCAAGAGGAAGGTATAGATTATGATGCGACTTTTGCTCCAGTTGCAAGACTAGAGGTCATAAGACTCCTCATAGCCTTTGGAGCACACATGGAATTCACTTTTCATCAGATGGATGTCAAAAGTGCCTTCCTAAATGAATACCTGAAAGAAGAAATATTTGCGAAACAAACTCTAGGGTTTGAGAGCAAGGAATGTCCTGAGCATGTGTATAAATTAGACAAGGCTCTCTGTAGACTCAAGTCAGCTGTCCAAATTTCTGCTTGAACATGGATATAAAAGAGGTAAAATTGACAGTACCTTATTCTGAAGGGAAAAAGATAAGGATCTCCTCGTGGTACAAATATATGTTAATGACATAACCTTTGGGGCCACCACTGATGAGCTAGGTAAGGATTTTGCAAAACCAATGGGGAGTGTATTTGAAATGAGTATGATAGGTGAGCTTAACTTCTTCTTTGGCTTACAGATCAAATAAAGTCCTAATGGAACCATGATCCATCAGTAGAAATATACAAAAGCGTTAATCAAAAAGTTTAAAATGGAAGAATCAAAAGAAATATTGCAACTGCCACTAAATTAGACATTGATGAACCTAGTTCATCAGTTGCTCAAAAGTTTTATAGGGGTATGATTGTTTCACTCTTGTATCTTACTACCAGCAGACCTGACATTGTTTACAGTGTAGGGATTTATGCTCGCTTTCAGGCTAATACAAAAGAGTCTCACTTGACTACTATCAAGAGGATACTAAAATATTTGAAAAACACCACTGATTTGTGTCTTTGGTATCCCAAAGGTAGTAATTTCAATCTAGTAGGATATGCTGATACTGATTATGTAGTGTATAGGAAAATCACCTCGAGTAAGGTTCACTTTCTTGGTTCATGTCTTGTGTCATGGGCTATTAAAAAGCAAAATTCAGTGGCTTTATCCACTACTAAGGCTGAGTATGTTGTTGTTGCCTCCTGTTGTGCTTAATTGCTATGGATCAAACAGTAGCTGGTAGATTTTGGCATTGAAGTTGGTTGTATTCCTATATTTTGTGATAACACTAGTGCTATAAGTATGACAATGAACCATGTTCATCGTAAGAGGACTAAGCACATAGATGTTAGACACCACTTCTTAAGAGATAACTATGAGAAAGGATTTATCTCCATAGAATTTTGTGCTACTGATAAACAAATTGTTGACATCTTCACTGAAGCACTGAGTAGGGAAAACATTGAGAGGAACGGGTTAGAATTAGGGATAATTAAGATTACCTAATAGGTCCAGTTTAGAATGCACAATATATATATATATATATATATATATATATATATATATATATATATATATATATGAAAAGTAAAAAAAAATGGCTAGGAATTCTGAACTTGTGTAAATATCTAGATTAATTCTTACTCAGCATCATACTTTAATTAGTATACTCCTATGACATGTGTTTATATGACTCACTGATCTCTTACAAATTTTTCTCTGTTATGGCATTTGATGCATATTCAAGAGAGTTCTAAATGAAGAACCTGATTCAACAGTATGGGTTCATATAAAAGCTCGGGTATGTTTTCTATAATCTTCACAATTAGAAAGATTAATATTTTGATCATGAGCAGAAGTACTATACTTATCAAATTCCTAGAAAATTCTATCTTATAGCATTAAACCAGTTCCGTCCATCTAGAACTCTAAACTGTAATTTTTCCCTAATATCTAGGGAAGCCAAATAGATCATTAAAAATCTGGAATTTCAGGTTGATTAGACTCCTATTTGACCACTGTAAAAGGCTGTTGTTACTCATTAAATGTGTAATCCCCTTTAAATACACATCAATTCTACAGCCCTCATCATAGCTCCAAACCGTCAAAAACTCATCTTCACTATCACCTGCCCTCTTCTCCAAAATTTCCAAATTCTTTCAAGAAATCAACAATCATGTCTAACCCTCAAGAAAATCCTGGAATCCTCCACCACCATCTCCCTCAAATTCATCCTCACCAGTCCACCCAGTGTATCTCCAAAATCTAGACTACGAAAGCAGAAAATGCTTGCTCGAAAATTGTAGCATCTAGGGCTGTGAGAAAGGCTATAAACAAAAGGTTGAAAGGAAGCCAAATGAAGGAAAGCCAAGCTCCAAATTCTGACTCCAGCTTTGAGTCTGAATCCTATCAATCAGCGACTGAGGGAGAAGGACATAGGTCTTCTAACTCTGAGAAGACTCAAGAATCCCCTACTAAGGTAAGTTCATCTGTGATTGAAAACTTAGAAACTAGGTTTGTTCTGGTTGGACCAATTAGGGATGTTGAATTGCCTAAGAAACGTAGGGGTGGAGGTAAAAAGAATTATGAAAAGGAAAAAGAGAGAGAGGGTGCATATGGTGAACAAAGAAGAAGTTGGAATAGTGTAGTACCTGCTATTTGTGGGGTTGAACATGAAAGGGTAGAAGCAAGAAACCTAAAGTCAGGGGGAAGTGGTTTTGGGGAAGCTGTTGATGGGTTGGTTCATCTAAGTAAACAAAGTGATGAACCTATTTCATCTATGGAAGAGACCTCGGCTAATCTACTGAAAAAGGTTGGGGCAAGCTATGATACAAAGAAACGCAGAACTCCTACGACAAAAGCCTCAAATGGTCCCAAGCCTTCCAAGAAAAGGAAGGCTTCATCCCCAACACCTACTACCTCTTTACTGCCTAGGGGTAGGGGGTAGAGACAAAAGAAGTAGGGCAAAACAAAGTGAAGTTGATCTACAAAAAGCCTTAGAAGAAAGTAAAAAAAATGGATAAGGGAAAAGGGAAAAGGGAAAGATTGCAGAATCCTCAAAGGTTATTGAGGAAGAGGAGATGGAACTGGTCCATAAAGAAAAGGGTACCATAATGGAGGTTCCTACCCCCAATCCCAAAAAGCCCAAGACTTCCTTCAAGAAGTCTTCCTCTATGTCTGAGGTTATTGAACTGTCACTGGCAAAGAGGACAAGATCTGCAGTGAAAAACAAACAAGCAAAATTTTTTGATGATGAAGAATGGAGTGAAGAAGAAGAACAAAATGAATCTGAGAATGAGCAGGATATGTTTGCCATGTTTGGAAGAAGCAAAATTTTAAAAGGAAGACTGTTGAAAGACCTGGTGCAACCAGGAATGATTATCTTGGTGAATGCCTTAGCAGCTCAGGCATGGAAGGACATGGTCCTTCAGATGGATAGTAGGCTTGGCAGGAATGAGCTGATTGAATTTATGGCAAATGTTGTGGTTAAGGATGGAGTTGTTAGTAGCTTGGTTAAAGGAGTCCAAGTGCGATTTGATGCATAGAAACTTGGAGAGATCCTGGACATACCCTGTGAAAGGTTTGATGACTATACTAGGCAAAGGTGGCCATGCCTGGACTCCCTCCCTACTACTCTTGAATCACAAAGAGGATTTGTGATCTAGAAGAGGTAAATGAAGCTAGGGATGTGCAGAAAAGTGAGATGAGGCCTGAGCACAAGGTTGTGTTTGAATTTGTCAACAAGTGCTTATTTCCCAGACAGGAGAGAAGGAACACTACTAACTACATGGAACTAGTTCTTATGGAGTGCCTGAATAGAGAAAAGCAAATAAACTGGCTTGCCTTCATAATCAAACTGCTAGACAGGGTCATAAATGGCTCTACGGCTCATGCTACTCCATATGGCTTCATACTAACCACAGTTTTGGACAGGCTGAATGTGCCTCTGAAGAAATGGGAAATGGCATCAAGAAAGGAACATTTTGGCATCAATACTCTGCTTGCTTATGACTATCCAGTCAATGCCATCCCAAATGAACTTGGTTCATCCTAGAAGACACCTATCAACAGCAAGGTTATGAGTCTGGTTCAGGAATGTGCAACCAAGGATGCTGAAATAGAAGTCTCAAGGCACGTGTATTTGAAGTGGAAGCTGAGAGGGATGGTCTCAGATCTGAGCTTGCCAAAGAAAAGGAGAATAATAATGGAATTCTTCAGAACATGTTGAATTTTCTTCAAACCGAATCCCAACCCTTTAGTTCCTTCAAGCCTTAGGACTCCTAGATCATGTCTCTTGCACTTGTTTAGTACCCCCAGTGACCCAGATTAGGGATGTTTCTATCTTTCTATTTTTTTCTCATTGTTTGAATGTTTTTCTTTCTTTTTGTGGATTTTTGGTGGCAACATATATCTATCAATGGTAACTATTGTTTTTCTCTTGTTCAATCATTATTTTGACCTTAATAGGTTTGTTTGACTCAAAAGTTATCATACACTTTATGAATACAAAAATAATATATATGAGTTACGGGCCAATCATAGCAAGTAGTAATAATCTGTGAACCATGTAAAAGAAATAATAATAAATGCTCGAGATTAGGGTGAGAAGTATTGACAATATTTATTGATGATATTGATTTGGTCTGCCTCTCCATGAAGAGGTTCAGAGCCTTACAATGATGATTTATCTTTCCATGAGATGGATATTTCTTGTCTGTTCTCTCTCTCTCTCTCTCTCTCTCTCTCTCTCTCTCTCTCTCTCTCTCTCTCTCTCTCTCTCTCTCTCTCTCTCTCTCTCTCTCTCTCTCTCTCTCTCTTTTACATACACTTTACCCTCTTCTTAGCCCCCTTCTAGGGTTCATGCCCCTAGTATTTATAGTTGTGATCTCCGTGAGTAGGAAGTGAGTGGTCGTGACCACGTTGAAATTTCATCTCCATGGGGAGGCGGGTAGGACGTACCTTTTTTCACCTTACTGGATGAAGATAGAATCATGTTATAAGCTAGTGGTCATGCTTCTTATCAATTATGAATTAGTTCAAGATACGATTATCTTTATTAATTGGTGTGGGTTCAGATTCTGACCCATACAGTTAGTCCCTCTGTTTATCGAGGTCGTGCTTCGACCAAGCTCGATAAACGGACTTTGTCAACTATGATCTGAAAAACTTAAATAAGGGAGGGGCGATCGTTGCTCTAGTCGAGACTGTGCTCTCTACGGCGGTAGCCCGAATCTTGTAGAGTTTTCGGCGTCACATCACCATATTATCAAGTTATCTTGTGATCAGGACAGAGCACCTCCTCAGTATGAAGGCATATGATGTTCTTAGCGCAATTCGGGTGAGAGCGAACTTAGTCACATTCAAGTTCTCGCATTTGCTCAGATTCGTAATTGCCGCCATGACAGGAGACAGGCCGTATGTAACGTGATCGAGGGAAATAAGTGTGCGCCGAGTACGTTTTCCATAGTGTTTAGAATTTTAAGGACGTATAGTGCATTCCTCCAATTTTAGCACGGCATTTCGATTGTTTCAATGGCGTGGCGTCAGCAGAAGGCCGAGGGGGAACTTCTTGGTGCTCGTCATTATAGCGGACGTCTTGGTAGAATCGAATCGTTTGATGGTTGGTCATGCAGTTAATGGTGTCTGTTGGGTTTCCCGAAAGTCATTTACGTTGCATATAAAGGTGGGCTGAGGCATCCGTTTCTCATTACTTCTTTATTAATCTGAGAGTGATTTTGAGGAAGCTTTTTCATTCTGTAATTTCACCTTCTCCTTTCTTTTCTCGATTGTGATAACCTTCATATTTCCCACCAAATTCTGTTCTTTTCTCTTCAAACAACTAAGCAATGGCTAGTAGTTCTTCACGTGATGTTCTTTAGATAAATTTGCCGGTCAATTCTCCGGTGGTTGAAGGGCTACCTCCGGCAATGGGAGATGCTGAGCAGACAGAGACTGGAGGAATTCCATCAACTGACGAGATATTTCCCCAGCCTGGAGGTGCGGCGATTTATTTTACCACCGATGGTGGGGAGGACCCGGTGGATGAAGCCCCACTGATGGGGGAGATTGGAATGGCCCGATTACGGGAGCAGGGGTCATTCCGACCTATGCTGACATTGTTCTCGTTAGAAGCGAGGAGAGGGTTCACACCGATTACAGGGTACTGAATCTTTTACGTGTATCCCTTCAGGTTGGGGTTCAGGATTCTACTCCCTATGCTAGTGGTAGACTTCTATCGCTACTACGGGGTGTGCCTGGGCCAGCTCACCCCTTCTCTCTACAAGTTACTGGCGATGTTCCTGAAGTATGGGGAACTGGCCGATCGGGTGGTTACGCTGCAGCACGTGCTCACCCTTTACACCCCCCAGCGAGTCCGTGGCACCATGCTTCGGGTGTGCCCTCGTGGGTCAAGGGGCCTGACTGCGGCCCTAGATGATGAGGCCGACCCCCTCCCTTTTGACCACTTCTTTAATATCAGGACCGAGCATTTAGTGGAATCCCCCTTAGGGTTCCCGGAGGCTTGGAACCATGCACATGAGTTATTCTATTGTTGTAATCATTTTCCTCCCTATTTTCTTCTTCTTTGTATAAGTCTTACATTTGTGAGCATTGACTTATTGTCGCTTTTGTAGCCAAGAGGTCGCCACTGACCCCGTCAGCAGGGATACGCGGGTATATTGAAGCTGTGCTCTCTTATACCGAAGGAATTCCCACGTGGGCATCTTTCTGGGAGAGACATGGCCGCAGGCCTGCTACAGGTGGGAAATCTATTCCTACCTTCACTCGGTTTTGATTCGGCTTTGTTTACCAACCTTGCCTTTCTGTGATAGGGAGGGAAAGTCATGGCAGGGCTCCTCAGTTGGCTTTCCGACGGCCAAGTGCGATCGCTCGCCTTCTTTCAGTATCGGCATCGCGCCGCGTACCGAGGGCAACGTCAGTTAAGTCTTTGACGACTCCTTCCCCACCACGAGCCATGCTTCGGTATGAGGGGCCATCGGGGATCGTACGTCCTATGGAAGAATCGTCCTCGGGTGAGAAGGAGGGGGAGAGGCTGTTGATTAGGCGCAGGGTCATGTTCACTCCAACTTCTCCAACAGTAGTCACGTCAGCTTCTCCTATGATGATTAACGTGGACTCCCCTCCAGTGGATACGGAGGAGGGTATGGCTGTAGCACCTATCTTTGAGGGAAAACCAATAGTGGAGGTTGCCCCAGCTGGCTTAAGCCGCGAAGATACTATCGCTTTGGTGACTCAGTTGGTGACTCTCGTAGCTGAGATGGGGGAAAGCTCTTCAGTGGTTGTTGAAGCATGTGGACCAAGTGCCCCGTTGGTAGTTTCGGCGGGGGGAGGAGGAAGAGAGGACACAGTAGAAGGGTCTAAATCTGAATCGGATTTGGACCCCGAGGACGTCCGCATGTTCCGAGAAGACTTTACAAATTTGGCCGTACGCGTGGAGGGAAGATCACGCCTCATTGAGGTTCCCACAGATTTAAATTTGCTGCTCCAATGCTCAAGTTTGGTGCCGCAGTTCAGGCTGTTGTGCTCAGAAACAGAGAATACGTCACTGAAGGAAGTCACGGACATCGGGTTGATGAATGAGGTGGTTGTGATGGGATTCAGGGTACGTAATCGTATATGGTTTTGTCTCTTCTTCGCCTAGTTTTATTTTATGTTTTAACCGTTGCCTTTGTTTTGCAGTCCTGTTTGCTGGAGGTGGAGAGCATCCACCGAGCTAACATTCGTTCGGTAGTGTTTTTGCGGTGTTGAAGAAGTACCGCCGCTACCGGATAGATGCCGCGAGATACGCGTGCGCTTGAGAAATGATCCCCGTAGTTGGGCCCTGGTTGAATAATTGGTGAGGTGGGAGCTCCATATGCATCAAACATTTGGCTGGATGAGTGTCCTTGAGGAGCAGCTCCGTCGGAAAGACGAGGAGCTGGACGCCAGGAAGAGGGCCACAGTCGAGTGCGAGCGTTGGTGCTTGGCCAAGGTAATGGAGGTTGCATCGGCGTGGAGGGAGAAGGTGGCTGCACTGGAGGGAGAGGTTGCGGCCTTGAATCATCAGGTGGATGACGCCTTGTCAAGGGCTGAGGCATTAAAGGGGGTATCTGTGCCGGCAAGTCCTAGTTGTCGTCGGTAAGGGCTGTTGCCACCTTCAAGGAGGCGAGCCTCAAGGGGAGGATAGGTACCCTCGAGCGGGACGCTTAGACTATGATGAAGGTTACCACCCTGGAGGTGGAAAATCGGCATCTGCAGGACCAGGCCGCTTCATCTGGCCATGCTCGTGAACTTTAGGTTTATGTTGAGGCCCAATGGTACATGTATAAAAATCACTGGGAGGCTGGCATCGTGACCGAAGCTACTTTCGAGGGGGCACGCCAAAAGGCTTGGGAGGCTCGTGTGGATTGTGATTTCGATGCGGCGATGCTAGGGGATGATGATGGCGCAGATGGGGACGCGGATGGCGCCGAGTGAAAAAGAAGTGTTTTTTATGTTTCCTTCTTTTTTTTATTAACCAGATTTGGTGGGTGTATGCAGGGATGTTCCACAATCATTTTTATGAATAAATGAAATCTTCCTTTCGTTATTTGCTTTTTATCTATTTTGTACCTCCCCCTTTTTCACTTTTGGATTTTTCTTTGCATGTGTCTTAAAGGGCGACATGCCTTTGACTTTGACCTCAGTAGGCAAGTTTATTTTTTGACTATTGGGGACTTTTCTTTTTTGACTCGAGGTGATTGAGTTGGAACCGTTGCTTGGTAGTAGTGACGCTTAGCCTTAGTCTCAGTTCAGGCACAGCTGGACTACTGGTCATGATGTTACAGAGAGTGGCTTAGAAGTCCATCCAGGGCCAAACTTTGCGTGCCTCTAACTTTAGTTCAAGTTATGCGTACTTACTTGAACGGCAGGGTACCGACCCTGCTCTTTAATTCGTAATAGGCTGAGTTTTGCCGAGTTCTGGTTCAGCTATGGTTGAAATTGTTAAATTTAAGGGTGAGAATGCCTAGGTTTATGGTTCGAGCAAGGCCGGACTTGCTGGATTTGATAGTGAAGGTGCATAACCTGGGCCTTGGTTCGACCACAGTTGAATTTATTTGTGGGGGTGTGTAGCATGTGTCCCAGCTCAACTATTGTTGAACTTGTTGGCGAGGGCGTGTAGCCCGAGTCCCAATTCAACTGTACTTGAACTTATTGGCGAAGGCGCATAGCCTAAGTCTTGGTTCAATCGTAGTTGAACTTATTGGCGAAGGCGCATAGCCTGAGTCCTAATTCAACAGTTGTTGAACTTTATCAATTTTTGGAGGCGAATGCGCATAGACTGAGTCCCGGTTCGACTGTAGTTGAGCTTTTTCAATTTTTGGAGGCGAAGGCGCATAGCCTGAGTCTTGGTTCAACCGTGGTTGAACTTATTGGCGAAGGTGCATAGCCTGAGCCCCAGTTTAACTGTAGTTGAACTTATTGACGAAGGTGCGTAGCCTGAGTCCCAGTTCAACTATTGTGGAACTTTGTCAATTTTTGGAGGCGAAGGCGCATAGCCTGAGTCTTGGTTCAATCGTAGTTGAAATTATTGGCGAAAGCGCATAGCGTGAGTCACAATTCAACTATTGTTGAACTTTGTCAATTTTTGGAGGTAAAGGTGCATAGCCTGAGTCTTGGTTCAATCGTGCTTGAACTTATTGGTGAAGGCACATAGCCTGAGTCCCAGTTCAACTGTTGTTGAACTTTGTCAATTTTGGAGGCGAAGGCGCATAGCCTGAGTCTTGGTTCAACTGTAGTTGAACTTATTGGCGAAGGCGCATAGCCTGAGTCCCAGTTCAACTATTGTTGAACTCATTAACGAAGGCGTGTAGCCTGAGTCCCAGTTCAACTGTTGTTGAACTTTGTCAATTTTTGGAGGCAAAGGCACATAGCTTGAGTCTTGGTTCAACCATAGTTTAACTTATTGGCGAAGGCGCGTAGACTGAGTCCCAGTTCAACTATAGTTGAACTTATTGGCGAAGGCGCATAGCTTGAGTCTTGGTTCAACTGTAGTTGAACTTATTGGCGAAGGTGCATAGCTTGAGTCCCGGTTCAACTATTGTTGAACTTTGTCAATTTTTGGAGGCGAAGGCGCATAACATGAGTCTTCACGTTGTGGGTATTGAGTGGTGAAGCTCGGTTTCAGTTTGAGACCTTGAGCAGTTTATGCGCTGTCTTCCCGGAGTCAGGTTCAACTGTAGTTGAACTTATTGGCGAAGGCGCATAGCCTGAGTCCCAGTTCAACTATTGCTGAACTTATTGGCTAAGGCGCGTAGCCTAAGTCCTAGTTTAACTGTTGTTGAACTTTGTCAATTTTTGTAGGTGAAGGCATATAGCATGAGTCTTGGTTCAACTGTAGTTGAACTTATTGGTGAATGCGCGTAGCATGATTCCCAGTTCAACTGTAGTTGAACTTATTGGTGAAGGCGTGTAGCTTGAATCCCAAATCAATTGTTGTTGAACTTTGTCAAATTTTTGGAGGCGAAGGCGCATAGCCTGAGTCTTGGTTCAACCATGGTTGAACTTATTTGCGAAGACGCATAGCCTGAGTTCCAGTTCAACTGTTGTTGAACTTTGTCAATTTTTGGAGGCAAAGGAGCGTAGCCTGAGTCTTGGTTCAACCATAGTTTAACTTATTGGCGAAGGCGCGTAGCCTGAGTCCCAGTTCAACTATTGTTGAACTTTGTCAATTTTGACAGCGAAGGCGCATAGCCTGAATCCCAGTTCAACTATTGTTGAACTTTGTCGGTTTCTGGGCAGATCCTGCATCTGGGATTCGGGAGATGCCTCACGGGGATTCTCCCTTAAGGGAACTTCTTCTTGTTCGCATTGTCGAAGATCGGAGAGGGAGAGAGCTTGGATTTCGATTTGAGAGCTTCGAGTTCTTCTTGTCAGAGGTGTCGTTTTGGGCTTGTTCGAGCGAGGTTGTTCTTCTTTTTTGGCGTTTCTTTCCTTTTGGTCCGGGGAAGAACTACGCGATTTCGCTAGGAAATCCCCTCAGACGGCGCCAAATTGTTTGACTCAAAAGTTATTATACCCTTTATGAATACAAAAATAATGTACATGAGTTACGGGCCAATCATAGCAAGTCGTAACAATCCGTAAGCCATGTAAAAGAAAAAATAATAAATGCTCGAGATTAGGGTAAGAAGTATTGACAACTTTTATTGATAATATTGATTTGGTCTACCTCTCCATGAAGAGGTTCAGAACCTTACAGTGATGTTATATCTCTCCATGATATGGACATTTCTTGTATGTTTTCTCTCTCTCTCTTTCTGGAGAATAGTGATCAAGAAAAAGCCCCCTTTCTAGGGTTCATGCCCCTAGTATTTAGTGTTGTGAGCTCCATGAGTATGAAGTGAGTGGCATTGACCATGTTGGGATTTTGTTCCCATGGAGAGGCGGGTAGGTCGTACCTTTGTCCACCTTACTAGATGAAGATAAAATCATGTTATAGGCTAGTGGCCATGCTTATTATCAATTATGAATTAGTTCAAGATACAATTATCTTTATTAATTATTGTGGGGTCAGATTCTGACCCATACAATTTTAAATATGTTTGTTTGATTACTGATGATTGCACTTGCAATTTTCCAATGGCCGTGAGTATTTATTAAAATTTGAGATTCACATTGTGTATGCAACTTTTCGATGATGCTAAAAGGGAGAAGAGATATTATGCTTTACACATTCTGTAATAAGTGATGTTTATAACCTAATTAACATGGTCCTTGATGATAAGTGGATTTTCAAAGTTTTGTGTTGATGGTTAAGCTGAGTTCTTATAAGTTTAAAATCAGTAAAAAGCACAGAGTTTGTCATCATCAAAAAGAGGAAATTTGTTGGCCCAAGAACAGGTGAAGTTTTGAAGAATGACAAAAGGGCTTAGTCATGGACTAGGTCCATCTTGTGAAGCACAGTCACGATCAACCTATACATGTGTGATGCACGTGAAGGAGATAAGTCCTACTGATAAAGCAGCAATATCTCCTGATCTGATCAATACGTTACATGTTAGATATGGGGAGAAAGTCTCCTTATATGAAGAGAACACAATCCAGGATAAAGATAATATTAGAAGTTGATATCATCAAGAACTCTTCTGCAATAGAAGAGCAGCAATTGAGTCCAAATTAAATTGTGATTACTAACCTATTAAATAACAGTGATTGTTCTCTTTTACAGGTATTGCACATACGTAGAAGTTAAATGAAATTAAGAGCAAAAGAGCAAGGCGATTTTGCAAGAATTTTATGTGATATTTGAGTGTGCACTCCTAAAGCTACTTGAACGAGATAAAAGAATCAGTTTCATTGTGTCTTTCTTTTATTCTAGTTCAATTGTAGTACGTGATTTAAAATTGTACCTTTCAGCTTTCATAGAAGCAAATGTATTAGGTACCTAGAGTGTTCAAGTTATAGCTAACTTGAAGTTATCACAACAGTTGAGGTTGTGTGCTTCAACGGGATTAGAGTTAATCCTTAGGTTTATAATGAGTTTTGTAAATGCTATTTCGGCTCAATAATTTTAGTAGAAGTTTGGGAAAATCCTACTAAGTAGTATGTCCTAGTTTTTTCACCTTTTGAGCCAGGTATTTTTCACGTAAAAATTCATATTTTTTTTGCTTTCAGCATTTATTATTGCACAAACAGTAGTAATTGGAACACCTAGAAGAACCAGGTTCTTCTAGAGAGTAGTTAAGCAAAAATTGGTTACCACACAAATTACCCCTCCCCTCCCCCTCCCCCTCTTGTAGGGCATTGACGCTTAAAACAACACCTTTTAAAATAATTTGTGCATGATAATTCTCTGGAACTCTCCATGGTTGAGACTGCTTAAATGTCTTGAAATGTAAGTTGTTAAATGATAAAACTAAATTTGAAATTTATAATTGTGAAATGCAAACTTGTTATTTCTTGTTATTGAGCTTTCAGTATTATTCATGAAATGCAGGCTTTTATAACACTTTGATTATATTATTGTTAGCCCACAGTAAGTGTCAAAGTCGAGCCCTCGTCATTACTTCTTCGAGGTTAGACTGGATACTTATTGGGTATACTTTATTTATGTACTCATACTATACATTTTTACTTAATTGTACGGAATCTGAGGTGAGTGCATCTATGTGACGACCCAAAGGGTCATTGATTCACGTCCAAGCAACGGTCGTAGTCAATATAACTTGGTTTAATAAGTCCAAGATCGATCCCACAGAGAATTAACCTATCAATCACAACTTTCACAACCCAAGAGTACTTACGAATCAAGTTCCCAAAATTTAGAATATCTTTGTGTATGATTTTCGAATATCTAGTTGCAAGAATTAAAGAATGCTTTAAAAGAAAGAATTGAATGTTGAATAAAATAAGATAGAGAAAGACTAAGGTGTTGATTTCCCCTATTGATGGAATCCCTTATCGTTATGCTCTTACAAATTGATAATATATTCTATCAATCATGAACGCTATGTGTATCGTAACCCTCTCCCGAGCAATTACAATAATTTACTAGTGCACTCTCCCGAGCTACCCTAGCTAGCTTTAATTTGAATAGTTCACTTTAGATTGCACCCAAGACTTCGTTATTCCTAATCCCGTCTTTACGCCTAAAATTATAGATTCCTCTAATAACCTAGGTGTGGTGTTGTTCAACAATAAACCTAAATATGCACTCTTTTCCAAGTTATGCACACTAAATAGGCACCGCTAATTGGGAGCTCTACCAATTAACTACAATAAGAATGAAGTTGAACAAATAGAAATCTAAGTCACAATTTGTAATCACATAAACGATAAGTTCATCAATCAATAGGTTCCATCAAAACCTTAGAAAAGAATTTAGCTACTCATGCTTGAAGAAACAAAAAGAATAATAATTGAAAGCATAAAGAATTGCTTGATATAAAAATAAAGAAAGAGTTTTGAGAGGAATCTCTCCTACTAAAACCTTGCAAAAGTATTGAAGAAATAAAGTACATGCCTCTATGGGGCAAACTAGGAGTTTATATAGAGGTTTTAGAGCTAAGAAAACAAATTAGAGTCCAATTAGGATAACTGCCGCTGGGACCTCCGCGGTTCGTTCGCGGCCGCGAGCGGACCGCGAACAGTCAAGATTCAGAGGGCTTAGTTTTTCGCGGTTCATCCGCGACCGCGAGTGGACCGCGGATGAACAGTGCTTCTGTTTCTTCACTGCTTCGTCCAGCCCTCTTCACTTTAGCTCTTCTCTTGGCCTTTTCATCAACTTATGGCTTCAAAATGGCTTTTTAAAGCATCCAATGCATCACATGTACCTGTAAAACACAATCAAACACTAATCAAAGCATTTTGTCCTTTTAACAACATTGTTCTTATAATAAAGTGTGATTATTTAGGGTATAATTATAGTCAAATTCACCTATTATCAATACCCCACACTTAAACCTTTGCTCGTCCTCGAGCAACCTTTAATCACACCTTAGGCCAATTAAAAATTTTTGTCTCCCCCAAAATATGTCACAAAAGCTTATTATACATGAACAACCTAAGATATGTATAATCTTTACTTAACTCTGTAAATTCTCATGCCCGCACGTTATTACTTACTCTACTTATTACCAAAATCTTGCAAATTTACCTTCTTCCTCTTGAATTACATGCCCTCACAAAAGTTATTGAGAGAAGTTCCCACACATTAACAATTCAAATACATGGAACTTATAGATATCAGGAAAATTCACTCACTCTCAACAAAGAACATTTATATGAGTACAGACACACCATAAGCTTGCCCCTAGTGTAATACTCCACTAATCGAGTTATCCACTCATAGATCAAGAGGTCTTTAAGGGTTGTAATGTAGGCTATGGGACGGGTAGGATACTTTTGGGTGTAGTGACTAACCTCCCTAAGCACTTTTCTTTTCTCTTTCACCACTTTCCCTTTTTGTTTTCTCCCTTATGTCTCCCGAAAACATTTATTCACCTTTATTGGCTTTTAATCCCCATTTTTCTTTTGTTGGTGTAACTGGCCTTTGTAATTTTCATATATACATTGATATCGCTCTTTTCCTCATTGCTTTGCAACACATTTATATTGTTTTGGCCAGTTTACTATTTTCTATCATTTATTCTTGATTTTCCCTTTTCAATTTCCCTTCACCCCACACTTAAACTTTTGCATATTCATTACAATACAAGTGCTTCTAGGAGGTAAAGTAGAACAAATATAATAATTTGAAGAACATTCAAGGGTTATCAAAGAAATAGGCTTGAAGCTCAAAGGGGTTAACTAAGATATAATGTACGGGTGAATTCATGTCTATTGATATATGGGGTTACACAAAGAAATGCCTCTATCCTCTCTACAACCAAACAACTTCTATTTCGCTTTGCAAACACACAGGGCAAGTTCTAGGAATCATGTACAACATACAATGTAAGTAGCAACCTCACACACACATGGCATGCAACTCATTTGGAATCCGGTTTATCTACAAAATCCTATCAATGTTCAAGCAAGCATTATTGTGCAATTTAAGGCATATTGAGATTCTACAATCAAGTTTAGATGATACATTCTCAAGTTCAATTTACGCTTTTGCTAATGTGCATATTTGGAGTTACATGTTGCCCTTTTATCTCTACTCCTAAAAAAAATCTACCTAACCCGGTTCAAATAAAAACCCTTGGAAAAGAACCGTGGTCAAAAGAAAAACCAAGGGGGAATGATACATTACCTATAAAACGAAAATAAAAAGAAAGAAAAATTCCTACGTGGACTACTTCCCTCAAGAGTACTTGTCCTAAATAGTCCGTCATCAGGAAGAGTCCTCTACTCATATTTTTTGATTTTTAAAATTTTCTGATTTTTTTTGTATTTTTATTATTTTATATTACTTACTACACTAATATATACATCATCTACAAGATAAGTTTCCCACCCCACACTTAAAAATATGCCATGTCCTCATGGTATAAACAATATGAAAGCACAATGGGGTTTAAGAAAACTTACCTGGGACTCACTCGGAGTCGGACACAGTGGATGGGTCGACATGGCATGCTCTCCCAAGTGCTCTGAACCATGCCATAAATCTGTTCTCTGACCGGGCTTGCCTAGTTGACATGGCATCTAGTCGTGTGTGTAGACCGTCAACTGAAGTGCGTAGAGCAACCACTTCCTCCTCCATTGACCTCAGCATAGGTCGTGGGGAGTCGGATCTAGACATGCTTGCTCCGCGAGGAGCAGGTCTGGAGGGTCCAGCTGAATCCATGGAGTGGCTGGCCCGGGCCTCCGGTACAGGATCATCATCATCATCTAAGTCAATGGGTGTGTTGTCTCGTCCAACCCGAATAGTGGCAGCTCTAAATGGAGCTTTTGGTAGTAACTCACCGTCAGTCTCATGAACTGGGGTGTGGTTGAGGAGACACAAGGAAGTGACAAGAGATGGGTAATAGAAACCCTTGGCAGTGAGGGATCCCCTCAGTACCATCTCGTCACTAATAACCCGGGCAATATCAACATCCCGGTGTGTTACCAAGCACCAAGTCAACAGAGCCCTATTAAAGGTAACATCTGTAGTGTTACTTGAGGGCAGAATGCGGTTGCAAATTATAGAAAACCAACATTTGGCAATGTGAGTGAAACAGTTAGAATGCAGAGTTTGGTTCCGAATCCATACGGGAACACCATCTACACATAAGGCCTCAATTAACATGTCCCATGTGACACCGGGCCTATCATGGTAATAATCAATATCACTCGTGTGTAGTGGTAGGCGAAGTACCTGCCTAATGGTGGGAATATGAGCATCTACATGCTTACCTCTGACGAAAACTCGTCTCAACGAGGAGTACGGGGCGTTGGCATAGAATTCTCTGACCAGCATCTTGTTTACTGTAGTGGGTGTTTCAAAAAGGAACTCCATCTCTCGCCGTCGGATCTCATCATACATTTCCGGCTTTTCCGAGCGGATGGCTATTCTGTCCACTTCAACCTCTTGAAGCCACTTTTTGTTTGCTTTGATGTTAAATGCAGTTTCCGCCCCTTCATCGGCAAACCGAGATTCATCATAAGTTGGTTGCCTGGATGAGCTCGCACCATGTCGTGATCTCTTTGGAGCCATGATCCTGTACAATTAAGATAGCCAAAAAGTGTATAAACTGTTAGTTAGTGGAAGGCTACTCAGACTTCGCCATCCTTGATAATTCACAATTGACCATCAACTCTGTGTAATTCCCGCAAACTCTTTATCTCACTATTCCCTACATGCCCAATTGCGAACCCCACACTTAGTTCTTGGCACACATGTTATTTACTTAGTCCATCCCAAAAATTATTCAATAACCATTGTAAAAGTTGGCATTATGTCTCCTAATTACCATTAGTCTATTAGGCTCAATGTAATGTGCCCTAACTTAACCAACCAACACATATATCTTGTAGAACTACTATTAGGGTTTCCAAGTCATAAAATCAACACAAATAACAACCCAACACCCATTCTTCTCCCAACATCAATCGTAGAACAATGTTCCTTAAAGTAATTTCATGGCAAGATTAAAAGCACAATGATAAATCAAGCAACATTCATGAATAGACCCTAACTAAGACTAACTAAATATTTATACAAACTAAACAATCAAAACCTAAAAAAAATGGAGCAAAATAAAAGAGATAAGTAAAGAAACTTACAAGTTATAGTAATGGAGAAGTGGGGTGGAAGAAAGGGATGATTTGTAGAAGAAAGGGATGGGGATTTTTAGAGAGAAGGGAGAGGATTTGAATTTAGAGAGAGAGAGATTTGAGAGAGGAGGGGCGGCTGTTTTGGGTTATGGGGAAGGGGGGTTAAGTTATTTAGGGTTTAGAAAAAGGGGGAGGGAAAAATTAAAAAAAAACTTGAAATTTGGCCAACCGCGGAGCTGACCGCGACTGTCCGCGGTTCGTTCGCGGCCGCGAGCGGACCGCGAACAGTCGAGATTCAGAGAAGGCATTTTTTCGCGGTTGGCTCGCGACCGCGGATGGACCGCGAACAGAGAAGTTCAGAGAGGGTATTTTTCCGCGGTTCAGCCGCGGTCCGCGAGTGGACCGCGGACAGTGCTCCCTTATGAAAAAAATTCGACTGTTTCAGCAAAAGATTTTTATTTGTTTATTTTCTTTTAATCCTTATTACTTACTACTAATATTAAATTACTTACAACATGTTCGTGGGTTGCCTCCCACGTAGCGCCTGAGTTAACGTCGCGGCACGACTCAGCTTAGCGCATTTTACGGCTCGCTGGACCTTTGAGGTTCATTCAAGTGCAATTCTATCTTGTCCTCCATGTCATCCAGGCCTATGTATTGTTTCAACCTCTGTCCGTTTACCTTAAAGGTACGTGCTCCATCCATAGTTTGAATTTCCACAGCTCCGGACTCAAATGCCTCAATTACCTTGAAGGGTCCTGACCACCTTGATTTCAATTTACCTGGGAACAATCGTAATCTTGAATTGTATAGTAGTACCTTGTCCCCATTTTTGAAGGTACGCTCAACTATATTTTGATCATGGATCCGCTTCATCCTCTCTTTATACAATCTCGTATTTTCAAATGCTAGATACCGAAATTCTTCCAACTCATGTAATCCGGTCAACCTTGCTTTACCTGCTTCCTCCAAGTTGAGATTCAATTGTTTCAGTGCCCACCACGCTTTATGTTCTAATTCAACCGGCAAGTGACAAGCTTTTCCGAACACCAATTTATAAGGAGACATGCCAATGGGTGTTTTGAATGCTGTTCTATATGCCCATAGTGCGTCATCGAGCTTCTTGGACCAGTCGGTTCTTGTAGCGTTCACTGTTTTGGTCAGTACACTTTTAATCTCCCTGTTGGAGACCTCAACTTGTCCGCTAGTTTGCGGGTGATATGGAGTGGCCACCTTGTGTTTAACATCATATTTGGCCAATAATTTCTCAAAGGCTCGGTTGCAAAAGTGTGTGCCCCCGTCACTAATGATGGCCCTTGGAGTCCCAAACCGGGTGAAAATATTCTTCTTCAAAAATCCCACTACCACCTTAGCATCATTGGTAGGTAGTGCTGCCACTTCCACCCATTTGGACACGTAATCAACAGCAACAAGTATGTACTTATTTCCGTATGAGCTAATGAAGGGCCCCATGAAATCTATTCCCCAGACATCGAATACTTCCACCTGCTGGATTGGATTCATTGGCATCTCATGACGCCGAGAGATGTTTCCGGTGCGTTGACATTCGTTGCAACCTTTCACCCACAAGTGTGCATCCTTAAATACTGTCGACCAATAGAAACCGGCCTCGAGTATTTTGGCAGCTGTACGAATTCCTCCAAAGTGCCCGCCGTATGCTGAAGCGTGACATGCCTGCAAAACAGAAGATTGTTCTATCTCGGGGACGCATCTCCGGATCATGTTATCAAGACATATCCTAAACAAGTATGGTTCATCCCAATAATAATGTCGACTTTCACGAAAAAATCTTTTCCGCTGGACCGATGATAGGTCATAAGGAACAATGCCACTGGCCAGATAATTAGCGTAGTCAGCATACCATGGAGCTTTCAGGAGAGTAGTTGTGAGCAATTGCTCGTCTGGAAAAGTTTCCAGAATTTCCCCACTCTCTTTGACAAGTTCAGCTCCTTCAAGTCTTGACAAATGGTCAGCTACTTGATTCTCGGTGCCTTTTCTATCTCTGATTTCGAGGTCGAACTCTTGGAGAAGCAACACCCAACGAATTAGGCGTGGCTTAGAGTCCTTTTTATCAATTAGATATCTTAAAGCTGCATGGTATGTGTAGACGATTACCTTTGATCCTATGAGATAGGATCGAAATTTGTCGAATGCAAACACAACCGCTAGCATCTCCTTTTCCGTCACTGTGTAGTTTAGCTATGCTCCATTCAGAGTTCTGCTTGCATAGTATATTGGATGCATCAGTTTATCTTTCCTCTGGCCCAGCACTGCCCCCACTGCATAATCACTTGCATCGCACATTAACTCAAACGGTTGATCCCAGTCTGGGGCAATGATGATGGGTGTTGTGACCAGCCTCTTTTTCAATTCCTCAAAAGCAATCCTGCATTCGTCAGTAAAAACAAAAGAATGGTCTTTCTCTAGTAACTTACAGAGAGGGTTTGATATTTTGGAGAAGTCTTTAATGAACCTCCGGTAAAAACCGGCGTGTCCAAGAAAGCTTCTTATGGCCCCGACGGATGTTGGTGGAGGCAACTTTGCAATGATGTCAACTTTAGCACGGTCCACCTCAATGCCTTTGCTTGAAACCCTGTGCCCAAGTACTATACCTTCTTGAACCATAAAGTGGCACTTCTCCCAGTTTAGTACTAAGTTTGTTTCCATGCATCTTTGTAATACTCTATTCAGATTGGCCAGGCATTCGTCGAATGAATTTCCAACCACTGAGAAATCATCCATGAACACTTCCATAATGTCTTCTACCATGTCGGTGAAAATAGCCATCATGCACCTTTGAAAAGTGGCAGGTGCATTGCATAGTCCGAATGGCATCCTCCCTGAAGGCGAAGATACCATAAGGGCATGTGAAGGAGGTCTTTTCTCTATCTTCGGGGGCTATGGAGATTTGATTGTACCCCGAGTATCCATCCAGAAAGCAAAAGTGAGATCTCCCTGCCAACTTGTCAAGCATTTGATCAATGAAGGGAAGTGGGAAGTGATCCTTGCGAGTGGCTAGATTCAGTTTCCTGTAGTCCATGCATATTCTCCATCCGGTGACGGTTCTTGTTGAGATCAGTTCATTGTTGTCGTTTTTCACCACCGTCATGCCTCCTTTCTTGGGTACACATTGGACCGGACTCACCCAGCTGCTGTCTGAGATTGGGAAGATTATTCCTGCATCTAGCCACTTTATTACCTCCTTCTTCACCACTTCCTTCATGTTGGGGTTCAGCCTTCTTTGATGTTCCCTGGAAGGTTTATGTCCGTCTTCCAGGAGGATTTTATGCATGCAATAGGCTGGGCTGATCCCTTTTATGTCTGCCATGGTCCACCCAATGGCAGTCTTGCATTCCTTTTGAGTACCTGTATAAGCTTTTGAGCCTGCACATCTAACAAACTAGATGAGATAATAACAGGTAATGTGGAGTTAGGGCCTAAATACTCATATCCGAGATGTGATGGTAGTGGTTTAAGTTCAAGCTTCGGTGGCTCTTCTATGGATGGCTTTGCTGGTGGGTTTTCTCTTTTTTCTAGGTGTAGGGGTTCGAATTCGATCTCTCGCTTCCAAAATCCCTTCCCTTCCAAGGATAATACCCATTCGGCCAGACATTCACCATTTACTTCTTCCATGTTCATCAGGCATGCTTGCAGTGGGTCTTCGATAGTCAATTCTGCATCGTCGGTTTCCACTATTACATCAACCGCATCGATTAGAGAGCAATTTGCGAACTCGCTAGGGCGCCTCATGGATTTTTGCACATTGAAGATGATCTCCTCATCGTTCAACCTCATCTTGAGTTCCCCAGTTTCACAGTCAATTATAGCTCTTCCAGTAGCTAGGAATGGTCTTCCCAGGATTAGGGGAATTTCTTCGTCGACCCTGCAATCAAGAATAACAAAATCGGCGGGAAACACGAACTTCCCAACCTGGATTAGCACATCATCTATAATACCAAATGGACGCTTAACCGTCCTGTCAGCAAGCTGTAAAAGCATAGAGGTGGGTCTGGCTCTCCCAATACCTAACCTCTTATAGATAACTAAGGGCATGAGATTAATGCTTGCCCCCAAATCACATAAGGCCTTAGTAAAGGCATAATTCCCTATAGTGCATGGGATGGTGAAACTACCTGGATCAGATAGCTTCTCAGCAATGGGTCTGGAGACTACTGCACTACAAGTCTGTGTAAGTGTAACTGTGGCCAAGTCTTGGAAATCAAATTTCCGCGACATTAAATCCTTCATCATCTTAGCATAACCGGGCATTTCTTTTAAAGCTTCAATTAATGGGATGTTTACCTGGATTTGCTTGAGCATCTCGAAGAACTTTTTGTATTGTTCCTCTTTTTGGTGTTTGGCCAACCTTTGGGGGAATGGTGGTGGAGGCCTCTTCTTCCCAGTGACTTGGGATTTTTCTTTTTCTATCACTTTTTCTTCAACCTGCTGCTCTACCTGTTCGGCTACTTTTTCCGCTCCCTGTTGTGCTTCTTTATTATCAGCAATTGGCTGGATCGTGGCTTTTGTCAATCCTGTGGATTCATCCAGTTCAATATGCAATGGCGCAGGTGTCTCAGCCTGTCTGTCAATATTTTCACTTTCATTCTCAGCATCAAGATCTCTACCGCTTCTCAGAGTCACTGCCATTATTTGCTTTGGGATTTGGTCCTTTGGGTTCGTTTGAGTATCTGCAGGTAATTTCCCTTGAGGCCGATTGTTTAGTGACATAGCAATCTGCCCCATCTGCACTTCCATATTTTTGATTGCTGCGTCATGTGCATCTATTCTCTCATTGGTTTTGGCATTTGACCCGATTACCTGCTGCATCATAGCTTTCAATTCTGCAAACCCATCGTCATGTCTACCCCCTTGTTGTGGTGGAGGTGGATAATATCCCTGCTGCTGATTGCCGAAATTCTGAGGTCTAGGATATGGAGCCATGTTGTGTGGTGGCCTCATACCTGCTGCATTGAATTGTGGCTGGGGAGGTCAGTATTGCATTGGAGCCTGTTGGCCCCAGTTTTGATTACCTTGTCGCTGTCCTCCATAGTTAGCCACATAGTTCATATCTTCATGCTGATGATGATGTTGTTCTTGGTCTGCAGCCCATGGATTACCTATGGGTTGGCTAATGCAAGATGTGCATAAACCACCATTGGTAGTGTCTACAATGTGAACTTGCTGCTTGACCCCTGATTCTTCCACCTTCTTTGTCAGGATGCTCATTTGTGTCAATAAAGTTGCCACGTTCTCCTACAGAGTGTTGGATGGATCCAGAGGTACCGAGTGTACTACTGGTGTGATAGGAGCATTCCTGGACGTCCACCCGGAATTTTGAGCCATCTTGTCTAGCAAATTTTGGCCCTCTCTCCAAGTCTTGCTCGGAAAAGCCCCACCTGCTGAAGCATCTACAATATTCTTCATACTATCTGAAAGCCCCATGTAGAACCTTTGACCCAACATCTGCTCAGGAATCCCATGGTGAGGACACATAACAAGCATGCCTTTGAATCTCCCCCAAGTTTCATGTAGTGTTTCCAATGGTTTTTGTTTGAAGCTCACAATCTCATCAATTTGTTGAGTTGTTTTATTGGGTGGATGAAACTTGTTGTGGAATTGTTTGACTAACTCATCCCAAGTTGCAATGGAGTTTATTGGGAGTGAGTTTAGCCATATCTGTGCTGCTCCTGTAACTGAGAATGGAAAAAGTAGTAATCTGATAGCTTCCGGAGTTACATTCGGTTGCCTTTGTGTTTTGCATATTGATAGAAAGTTTTTGAGGTGCTGCTGTGGATCTTCAACCTGAGACCGAGAGAATAATCCCTTGTTTTGCAACAAGTGAAGCATGTTGTTGGTAATCCGGAAAGACTCGGCTTGAATTGTTGGCACAACGATGGCAGTTGCCAAATTATCCGCTGTGGGTTGTGCCCAGTCGAACAATGCACCTTCTTGTGCCTCCTGTGCCTCTTGCATGTTTAGCCTGCTTGCTGGTTTTGAGCGTTCATGTCACCCATGTCGAAGTCTAGTTTGATTGGTTGTTGAGATTGTTGAATTTGTTTGATGGCTTTGTTACGTGCCCGGAAAGTTTGCTCGGGGTATGAGAGTCCTTCAATTAGTTCTCCAGTCCTTGCAGATTTTCTAGGCATGCACCCGAATACCCAAATCAACAAACGTCAAAATATTCAATGTAGAGTGTAGAAAGAACCTGAATACACAAGAATCTTGAAGTTCTGTCAATGGCAATTGACAATTCCGTTAATTCCCCGACAACGGCGCCAAAATTGATTCACGTCCAAGCAACGGTCGTAGTCAATATAACTTGGTTTAATAAGTCCAAGATCGATCCCACAGAGAATTAACCTATCAATCACAACTTTCACAACCCAAGAGTACTTACGAATCAAGTTCCCAAAATTTAGAATATCTTTGTGTATGATTTTCGAATATCTAGTTGCAAGAATTAAAGAATGCTTTAAAAGAAAGAATTGAATGTTGAATAAAATAAGATAGAGAAAGACTAAGGTGTTGATTTCCCCTATTGATGGAATCCCTTATCGTTATGCTCATACAAATTGTTAATATATTCTATCAATCATGAACGCTATGTGTATCGTAACCCTCTCCAGAGCAATTACAATAATTTACTAGTGCACTCTCCCGAGCTACCCTAGCTAGCTTTAATTTGAATAGTTCACTTTAGATTGCACCCAAGACTTCGTTATTCCTAATCCCGTCTTTACGCCTAAAATTATAGATTCCTCTAATAACCTAGGTGTGGTGTTGTTCAACAATAAACCTAAATATGCACTCTTTTCCAAGTTATGCACACTAAATAGGCACCGCTAATTGGGAGCTCTACCAATTAACTACAATAAGAATGAAGTTGAACAAATAGAAATCTAAGTCACAATTTGTAATCACATAAACGATAAGTTCATCAATCAATAGGTTCCATCAAAACCTTAGAAAAGAATTTAGCTACTCATGCTTGAAGAAACAAAAAGAATAATAATTGAAAGCATAAAGAATTGCTTGATATAAAAATAAAGAAAGAGTTTTGAGAGGAATCTCTCCTACTAAAACCTTGCAAAAGTATTGAAGAAATAAAGTACATGCCTCTATGGGGCAAACTAGGAGTTTATATAGAGGTTTTAGAGCTAAGAAAACAAATTAGAGTCCAATTAGGATAACTGCCGCTGGGACCTCCGCGGTTCGTTCGCGGCCGCGAGCGGACCGCGAACAGTCAAGATTCAGAGGGCTTAGTTTTTCGCGGTTCATCCGCGACCGCGAGTGGACCGCGGATGAACAGTGCTTCTGTTTCTTCACTGCTTCGTCCAGCCCTCTTCACTTTAGCTCTTCTCTTGGCCTTTTCATCAACTTATGGCTTCAAAATGGCTTTTTAAAGCATCCAATGCATCACATGTACCTGTAAAACACAATCAAACACTAATCAAAGCATTTTGTCCTTTTAACAACATTGTTCTTATAATAAAGTGTGATTATTTAGGGTATAATTATAGTCAAATTCACCTATTATCAGTCATCACTTATTTTATTAATCATTTTGAGCTTCTGAGGTCTTGAAAACCTCATTTATAGTTGCCTCGATTTGCATGCACAGTTCGGGCGCGAAGCTGGAAAAAATTTTATGTTGAAACATATGAAATATATGGAAAATTTGATGAATTGTGATATTAATATTGATATGGTTGACTTAAGTCAACATTTTTGGTAAACGGACCGGGACCCGAGATTGGATGGTCCCGGAAGGTCCGTAGGAAGATATGGGACTTGGACATGCGTCCGGAGTCGAATTCTGAGGCCTAGAGCCCTAGTTATGAATTTTTCCGTGAAATTATTTTTGATGTAATTATTAAAGGAAAATGAATTAATTGACCTTGGTATCGGGCTCGTATTTTGGTTCCGACGCCCGGTACAAGTCTTAAATATTATATATGTGCTCACACTGCAAAGTTTGGTGACATTCGGATGTCGTTTGATATGTTTTGGACCTTGAGTTCCAAGTTTGAAAGTTTTGAAAACCAAAAGTATGAAAATCATGAACTTGAGGCTTGATTTGATGAAAACGATGTGATATTGGCGATGTGATCGAACGAACAAGTTTGTAATGTGTTTTTGATGTTGTGTACATGTTTGGTTTGGAGCCCGGGGGGATCGGGTAAAGATTCGATAGGCCGTTGGATCAATTTCTGAATTTTTGCACTGTTGGTTTTTCACCCAGCTGTTGGCTTCGCATTTGCAAAGAATTTCTCACAAATGCGAAGGTGACAGGTCAAGGCTGGGTTCGCAAATGCGAACCCTTGATCGCAAATGCGAAGGGGTGTCTAGGACTGCTTGATTCGCAATTGAGAACAAAACCTCGCAATTGCGAGGCCCTCCCTTAACCGCTTGGCTTCGCAAATGCGAAGCTCCTATCGTAAATGCAAACATCCCTTGAATCCAGCCTTGTTCGCAAATGCGAACATTATGTAACGACCCGGCCCGTCGTTACAGAAATTTCCACCCCGTTACCTTGCATTAACATATCTTATGCTTCTATACCAGTTTTAGAACCTATTGGGTGAGTTAGGAGTGAATTGAATTGAAAATGAAGCAAATAGAATGTTTGAAGGAAGTTTGAATATGGAAAGTCAACCTAGAGTTTACTATCGAGTTAGAGTGCTCGGAATCAGATTCTGATGATTCGACTAGTTTCGGGGGATCATTTATGACTTAGGAGAGTAATCGGAATTGAATTTGGAGATCCGGTGTAGAAATAGGCTTGAATTGGCTAAGGTTGAATTTTGGCGAAATCCGATCGATAGGTGAGATTTTGATCCGGGAAGTCGGAATGGAATTCCGACAGTTGCAGTAGCTCCGTTTGGTGATTTTGGATGTGCCTGCAAAATTTCAGGTCATTCGGACGTCGTTTGGTCGGGTTTTTGATGGAATGTGTATTTTGCAAGTTTTGAAGAAACTTAGGCTTGAATCCGTGTGTAATTGGAGATTTTGATGTTAACGATAGAGTTTTGATGATTGGAACAAGTTCGAATAAGGTTATAGGGCTTGTTGGTTCTCTTGGTTGAGGTCCCGGGGGCCTCGGGTGAGTTTCGGGGTGGTTTCGGACCATTTCTAGGCCATTTTTAACTGCTGGTTTATGTCTGTAGCAGTGTTCTACGCGATCACGGACAATGGGACGCGATCACGGTGAGTAAAATGTGCGAAAAATATTAATGAATCGCGATCGCGTGAAATGCTCCGCGATCGCGACGAAGGGCAATTTTTGTGCATTGATCCTACTTTGGAAGCTCATATCTTTTTATCTACAAGGAATTTTAAGGTGATTCAAAAACTAAAGTTGTAGCTCATCGTGTCTAGTTTTCAGAAAGCTAAAGTAATCTTGATTGAGACTTGTGTGTAAATAGTTATAGACGTTACCCTATAGGGTGTCCGATAAGGATCTCTAATACACATGTATAAATTGGGAAGCTTATACCTCGAAATGTATACGGATTCAGTCAATGAGTATCAAATAAACGTTATAGCCCTATGTTTCTAGTTTCCATAACATCAAACCATTCATCATTCGGAGTTGTGTGTAAATAGTTATGACCATTATACTGAAGCATGTCCGGAGGAACCGGAGTTTGTTCACCGCGATCGCGAAGCCTTTCCCGCGATCGCGAAGGGTAAATTTTGAGCCAAATTTTGTTCTCCGCGATCGCAGAGCCATTCCCGCGATCGCGATGAGAAATATGCCAGGGCAGAATGTTTTTAAAACATTCCAGTCGCGAAATCAACCCATTTTTCCACCATTTTTGGTCATTTTTGAGAGCTTTTGGACGGGAATTGAAGGGATTTCGACGGGGAATCATTGGAGGTAAGTTTTATGAGTTAAATACATGATTTTATCAAAGAATCTTCCATTAATTCTCTGAATTTGGGTAAGAAATCAAGAAAATTAGGGCTTTGAGCAAAAAATCTTAAAATGGGGATTTGAAGGACCATTTGTGGTCCGAATTGGGAGTTCTTGGTATGTACGGACTCGTGGAGAGACGAGGATTCCGAAAATGTGAGTTTCATAATTTTTCGAGATGTGTGCCCGGGGCTCGGGTTTTGCAAATTTCGTGATTTTTGATATTTTTCGAGTTCTTTCGATTGTGTGATGTTCCATTAGCCTATTTTGATATATTTGTGCTGATTTGTGCTAGTTTTGACGTGCGTGGATGCCGGTTCGAGGAGCTAAGGCATCGCGGGCATGAGCTTTCATCGGTTCGAGGTGGGTAATACTTGTAAATGATGTCCCGAGGGTTAGTAAACCCCGGACTTGCACATCTTAGTGCTGTGTTGAGGTGACTTGCACGCCGGATAACGGGCGTGGGGAAGAGCACCATTGGGGATTGTGACTTGGTCCGTCCCGCGTAATAAATAATAACACCTAATTGTTGAAATGAATTGGACTAATTATCATGTTTGGGCTTCGTGCCAATTATTTGAATCCTTATGGGATTAGTATCACTGTTTTGATAACATTGTACATATTTTATTCTAAATTTAAGGTTTAAAATAGTATTTTTGCTATTCAGCATTTTTATAAGGTTATGAAAAACTTGAACAAGGTCTTAATAACATTTTTAGTTGTGAGCTAATATGATATTGTTGCCCGTAGGGCTTTCTTGATTATTTGTTAGACTGATTGGGGTCGAGGGCCATATGTTAGGGCATGACATTTTATGTGAGCATATGCATACACATGCATGGATCGGACTGCACGCCGCAGTGGTATACGGATCGGGCTGCGCGCCGCAGCAGGTGTGATATTAATATTGTGCTTGGGCTGTAGGAGCCCCTCCGGAGTTTGAACCCCCACAGTGAGCACGGGTACCCAAATTGGATCGGGCTACACGCCGTAGCGGTCATATGCATTGCATGGCATACATACATTGGTTTACGTGTACTACGTAGCATAACATTCAGCACTCATACATTACTGGCACACATGCATTAGTTGCCTTATTGACCAGATCTCCTGGTGTAAATTGATAAGGAGTGCTGAGCCCGATGGGCTGATTTGAGTGCGGACTTGCACCGCTTGAGATTGTATCCAGGTATTGGTATATTATTATGAAAGAAAGTAGCTAAAATTGAGATTTCTAAATAATCTACTCACATATGCTTGAAAGGAATAAAAAGATAGTCTCTGTATTGTGTAGCATGACATAGTGCTTTGCGTGATTTTCTTTTCTCCAGCATTATTTACTTTTATTACCACTGAGTTGGAAGTACTCACACCCGACTCCATGCACCTTGTGTGCGGATTCAGGTACATCCCAGCAGACCTGACCTAGTAGCTGCTCGGAGTTATTTTCTGGATAGTCAAGGTAGCTGCCGCGTCCGCAGGACCTGACTCTCTTTCCAGCTTACTTTTATTCATGTTGTTATCTATTCCCGCACTTGAGCACTGTTGTAGACACTATTACACTTTGTATACTCTGTAGAGACTCGTGACCCCTGGTCTTTGGGCTATGGGAGTTGACACGTCTTGGGACTTGGTTCCCTGTTTTTAATATATCTATCACTGTTGAATTATTCCGTTATGCTTAAATTGGATAAAGTGAGATTATGGCTCCGTGATTTTTGTTAATTGGTCAGGCTGGACTAGCAGTGTGCTGGGCGCCATCACGGCCGGATTTGGAGTCGTGACACATTATGTCGCAAATGCGAACCTCCCAGCATTTGCCTTGGCTTCGCAAATGCGAACTTCCCATCCTTAGCTTATTTTTCAAACTCCAGAATTTGGTCGGGGTTCGCACTTGCGAACCCCTACTCTCAAATGCGAACACAGAGACCTGTAAATCACGATTTCCAGCTTCATTTTTCACATTTCACAACCCAAAAACATCCATTGGCGATTCTTCACGAACTCCCTCTTCTTCAAAGCAATTGTAAGTCACTTTTTACTTAATTCTTTCAATTCCTAACAACATTAAACATGTTTTTCAATAGAAATCGAAGGTTTTCATGGTAGAAATTCTTGTTTTTGGTAGAATACAGGGTTTTTTCATGAATTGGGTAATTGGACCTCGAATTGAGGTCCGATTTTGAAACAAATCATATACTTGAACTCGTGGGGGGATGGGTAACCAGATTTTGGTCCGAACCCCGAGTTCCGACCATGTGGGCCCGAGGTCGATATTCACTATTCCGGGCAGAATATTGTAAAACTTGTAATTGGCCATATGAATTAGTTTGTTGAGTAGTATCGATGATATTAAATCAATTGTGTATAGATATGATTGGATTGGAGCCAAATTTGAAAGGAAAAGGCATTGCTACGGATTGAATTGTTCGTAAACATTCGAGGTAAGTGTTTGTTCTATCCTAGCTTGAGGGAATAGGATTATGTGCTATGTGCTATGTGATCGAGTGCGGTGTATGGGCTGTGGTGACGAGCATCCATACACTGGCGTCTAGCATGACCGTGAGTCGTTGTTAATACTTATTGTGAGACATATTTGAAGATAAATTGTTGAACCCTTGTCAGATTGTAGAATTGCTATTGTTCTCCCTTGCCGGGACTTATTGTGAGAGGAGATATTGATTGCCCTTGCCGAGACTTTGTTGAAATGATTATTGTGTCCCTTACAGGGATGGTTCATGATTTGTTGTTTTCATTCTTTGCCCTTAACTGTGATTGTTATTTAGGTGAGGAAGAGTGATAATGCACGAAGGGTGATGTCGTGCCTTGATTTATTGTCTATGCACGAAGGTTAATGTCGTGCCTTGCTATTGATTATGCACGAAGGTTAATGTCGTGCCTTGTTATTAATTATGCATGAAGGTTAATGTCGTGCCATGTTTTATTGATTATGCACGAAGGATCATGCCGTGCCTTATTATTGAACCATGTACGAAGGATCATGCCGTACCATGGATGTGAGGATGAGAGTAAAAGCACGAAGGGTGATGCCGTGCACTTTATTTGCTTATTTGGTGAGGATGAGAGTAAAAGCACGAAGGGTGATGCCGTGCAACTATTTGCCATTCCTTGACTTGATATTACCTGTTTTTCCATTATACTTTGTTTTCCTTGTGGACTTATTAACTGTTGTTAATTGTTGAGTTCTTTTGAGATATTCCTTGTTGAGTTGTTACTTGATTATTCCTCGTTATCTTGTGGTATACATATATATAGAACTGCACAGGTTTATGTGGGTGTCTGGTCCTAGGCTTGTCACTACTTCGCCGGGATAGGCCGGGCACTTACCAGCACATGGGGTCGGTTGTGCTGATACTGCACTTCTGTGCGTTTTTGCACAGGTTCAGGTTTCGATCAGGAGCAGCAACAGTAAATCTTTTGCGTGGGAGTTGATCATATTTGAGACCGAGGTAGCTTGCAGGCGTCCGCAGGCCCGGCGTCTCTTCCTTTACTTTTGTTACTAGCTGTAGTCTCTTTGTTCCGAGACAAAACAGATTATTTTATATTTCTTTCAGACTTTTATGTGTAGTATTCAGTAGTAGTTCGTGAGTTGGTGACTCCACGTCTTGGGTAGAGAATTTCAGTATCAGTTACCTTGAAACTACTTATTTTTATTTGTATAAAGTCTTCCGCACTTGTTTAATTAAGATTATGATTTTGGTTGTTAAATTGAGTATGAAATATTGCTAAAAACAGGATAGTGTGAGTAAAGTGGCTTGCCTAGCTATCACGAGTAGGCGCCATCACGATCCCGATGTTGGGGGAAAAATCCGGGTCGTGACAATCTAGTTATCCGTCTGGCGCGCATAGTTAATACCCACCTTAAAACTTCACGGTGAGTTGTCTTCTGAGCCATTTTGCAGCAGCTAGAGTCTCCCTTATGTTTTACTTTTCTGTTCATTTTCTTTGAGACAGTAGGCTAGCATTCTTTTGTATATTCTACTTGATTTCCCACACACTTGTGACACCAGGTCTTGTCACACACACACTAGTAAACTTATTAATTTTGGGTTTGCTTACATGATTTCGATTTGTACTCACTACTTTCGTTTATTTATGTTACACTTACAAATTTCTAAATCTTTTAACAAATAAGAAAATGTTATCACTTAATAATTTATTTAAATGGAAATTCGCTAATTTAATTAGTCTTGGCTTGCCTAACAACGATGTTGGGTATAATCATGGCCTATAATGGAATTGTGTCGTGAGATTATACGATGTGAGATTAGAATTCACGGATTATAAAATAGTGTATTGATCTTTTGGCAAAGCATGGTCCTAAGATGCATAAAAGGTCTCCCTCCGGTCCAAAATAAGTTATTTTGGCATTTTTATTTGTGGTTCAAAATAAGTGTTTTTTCCAGATTTCAAGAATGAATTAATTATTTTTTTCCTGCATTGTCCTTGGAGTAAATAATGTTGGAATATGTATTAGGAGTGTTTATGCAAGATAGTGAAGGTTAATATGGTCAATTATATTGCTAATTAATGCTAAAAAGTGAATTTCTTAATTTGTATAAAAATATCCATAAAATCACTTATTTTGGACTGGAGAGTAGTATAACAACTGACAGTTCCTTCTTTGTCTTAGATTTACCGGAAGCAGACAATGCTGCCCATAGCAAAATATAAAAGAAAGCTATGTGACCTTTTGAGTTATATAACAAAAGATAACTGACTTATTAAAACAAATGTGAAGTTGTTTACTTATTTCCTTAGTGGCCATTTAAGTGATAAACCCAAATTCATGGTTTACATTAGTTGTGTTATTTTTGTCAGCAGAGCTGGGGTGGTTATTTAATTCCTGCCTCACATTAATTAGTTGGCATGTTACTATCAATTGGTATGTCATTAATAAGCTTGAAAAGAGGAAGGAAGCAAGATAGCTACAATACAATTACATCATTGCAGACATCAGTAGAATAAAAGAACACGCACATTTACTATTTAAAATACAAGCACAAATTAAATAGGATTCAAGAAAGTCAAACATCACACGGAAGACCAGGAAAAAAAGAAAATTGAAAGCACAAGGTTTAAATAATCTTTTTTTTCTTAAATACAATAACCAGTTAAGTGATTGCATCTCTTGAGATCGATCACACTTCAAATTGGTCGTCGATCAAATCCCCGGCATTTCCTCCTTAACTCTTTGAGATACAATCACAGAGGTTGTGATTGCTCAGATAGTCAGCACCCTCACCTATAACTCTAGAGTCGTGTGGGTTCGCATCACTAAATAAGAAATGTGCCTTGGTGCATGCTATTTGCTGATGACATAGTATTGATAGACGAGACGAGGGTCGGTGTGAATGAGAGGCTAGAAGTATGGAGACAGACTCTCGAGTCTAAGGGTTTCAAAATAAGCAGATCCAAGACTGAATACTTGGAATGCAAGTTTAGCGCCGAGCCGAGCGAAGTAGGCGGGGACGTAATGATTGGAGCTCAGGTCATCGCTAAGAGGGACAGTTTCAGATATCTTGGGTCGGTGATTCAGGGGGACGGAGAGATTGACGGGGATGTCACTCATCGTATAGGAGCGGGATGGTCGAAGTGGAGGCTTGCATCGGGAGTCCTGTGTGACAAGAAAGTGCCACTGAAACTCAAGGGGAAATTTTATAGAGATGTGGTTAGACCTGCCATGTTGTATGGGGCGGAGTGTTGGCCGGTGAAGAACTCTCATATTCAGAGAATGAAGGTTGCGGAGATGAGGATGCTCAGGTGGATGTGTGGACTCACCAGGGTTAGATAAGATTAAGAATGAAGTTATTCGAGAGAAGGTGGGGGTGGCCCCGGTGGATGAGAAAATGCGTGAAGCGATGCTCAGGTGGTTCGGGCATGTGCGGAGGAGAAGTCGTGATGCCCCGGTGAGAAGTTGTGAGCGACTGGCGGTGGTCGGCGTGAGGAGAGGCAGAGGGAGGCCTACACTACAACAAATTTGATTATTAGTGACATATTATTTTGTCACCTAAAATTCATATTTTGTCACAGAAGGCTTTTTGTGACGAAATTCTTTTTGTCAAACTTTCGTCCCTAAAACACCGTCACTAATAGTATGTAACGACAACTTTGTGTTTCGTCACTAAATAAAATTATATTAACTACAAATTTTATTTTTGTCTCCAAATATATAGTATTTATGACGAACCTGTTTGTCATTAAAAATGTAAAATTTTTGTAGTTAAAAGCATTGTATCGTCGCCAAAAAAACTTTAATACTGACGAATCTATTTTGTCACTAATTATAATTTTAATTAGTGACGATGTTGATTGTCTTTAAAGCTATGCATAATTTGTAGTTAAAAGAATGTGATTTTGTCACTAAATGGTTATGCTTTATGTACAAAAAAAAAAAATTCGTCTCTGAATAGATAAATTAGCGACAAACTTGTTTGTTCGAGAAGGAAACAATTTCGTAGTTTAAAATTATTTTCGTATTTCGACAAATGATACTATTAGTGATAGAACTAATTTGTCACTATATATTGTCTTAATTAGCGACAAAACAATTGTCATTCAAATATAAGTTAATTTGTTTAAAATATATTTATATTATTAATATGAAAGTAATTTCTAGAGAAATAATATAATTTTTTGCCACTAAATGTTTTTTGCGATATTTATCGCTTTGTAATCACCCTATTCAAAACGGTAATTAAATTGTGTTACATGTCTATTCAGTTTTTTAGATTTAGCTTAGGCAAATTCAAAACATCACAAAAAAATAATAATAGAAAACTTACCAAATTCATTCAAAATCATATACTAATACATCTATAATTATTCTAAGAAACAAACTGAGTACAAATTCATGAACAAATAAAGTGAAATAACAAAAGCATAAAATGTCTAATTGAAATACATGAATAATGGTAAACTAAAGAACACAAGCATATTGCTTCTTTATGTGCTGATGCAGCGTCCCTTATTTACAAATTTCCCAGAACTTTTTAGACCTTCATATACCTGTAAGTAAAGAAAAAAATTTATAAATATTTTTGATTTCATTGTTTAAATAAAATATATCTTCAAACGGAAGTCATAAAACCAACTTTAATTAGTGAATCAATAATAATAAAATAACAAATAGATAGCAACTTCTATACGAAATCATTAACTATATGATATACCCTACAATAATTTCAAGAACAAAACAAAATATTTTAGAAAAAACCCTATATGAATAGAAATTTACCTCCTCATCAAAAGAATATCAAGAATTCCTTCCTTAAGCTATAAATTAAGGCCCTTAATTATAGCAAAAGACAATGTTCTCAGCAAAGAATCTGGTATTGCTCCTTGTGTTTTTCAACTCCTGCATATAAACTAAAATTTATTAGGAAGAGATATTAAGGAAGTCAAAACCACATAGAGGAGTTGGTTTACCTGTTATAGAGATGGAAGATAATGCACCTGGGATGGTCGGAGGTGGATGGCCAATTAGGAGAAAAAGAAGAAAAAGCAGAAAACAATTGGTACGGATTTCTCTTTCTTGTTGGAGTCTATGTAGTTATATTGGAGTTGGACACCTCAAACTTATCTTAGTGGGAAATTGTTAGTGGTTTACTGGGTGGGATTGTGGGAATGGATGAGAAAAGAAATTTTACACAAAAAAATTGGAGGGAAGATAAAACAATTGAAAGTTAAATTCTGTTATAGTATCTTCCCTCCAATATTTTCATTAAAAATTCCAAAAATCTTGACTTCCTTACATAATGAGATAAAATGTTTCTCTCGTTATTCTTACCAAATATAGTGATGGAATTATGGCCAATTATTCTGACAAAAATAACTCAAAGTTCCAATATAACTGCGATAAATTTTATTATAGAAGTTTTTTACGAGATAAATATTTTATATATTGCAATGGATAAGCGACGAATTTTCCCTTGTAATTTAATAAATTTGATGTGGCGATAAATTTACGTCAAGAAATAATCAAGACTACAAATACCGCAACAAATACAATATTTATTTAAATGTTATAAATATTACAATCTCTATAATTCCTTCGATTCTTCTTTTCAAGAATATAAATTAATTTTAACGACCTTTGAACTTGATCTTGAATCCATATGGTTGCCACGAACGATAATCTTAAATTCACCGAAAAGATAATTTGCATTCGCACTCCTTAAATCTTGATTTATTCTTGATTTTTGATCATCAGCTCGAATGCTCAAATGCCTTGTCTAGTACCCCTTCTTGCATTTTTATTAGTCGTACTTTTTATTTTGTCTTTGGTTTATTCTTTTAAAATTTTCAAGAATGTATTAAATTTTCTTTCTTATTCTGTCACCGTAAAATTTTATACGGAAAATGGTTCAAAATACCCCTAGACTATCATTTAAAATACCATGTATCCACCTATTGGGCAAAATAATATTTCATTCACCTTTTTTGTCCACTTATGCTTTTTGACCTTTTGGTTATTGCTGAATAAAAAATTATTTTTTCTTTTGTAAAACTTTAAAAAAATATTTCACAAAATATTTTTTTTTTAAACTAATGCATCAGTAGTCCACTAATTTAGTAAAGTCGTCTCCTTCTTCTTATTTTCAATTTTTACAAAAAAAATTAAAGTTTTTTTTAAACATAAAAAAATTTTAAAATGGTAAAAAAAATGTTTTTACTAAAATATTTTGGTCTTTTAAAAACCTAAAAAAATATTTGCAACAAAATATTTCATTTCTGTATTTTCTTTCAATTTTCAGTTTTGTAAATAAAACAAAAATATTTTTTCTTAAAAAAAAACTGAAAAACAAAAATAAAACGAAATGCTTTAAAATATATATATACATATATATATCGGTATTAAACCAATAATAATTCCTTTTATATAATCACTTAAGATTATTAAGAGTTTAATCCATTTAGACCCACGGTCATGATCGACCCCCAACGTATAGATACTCGTCACCATACCTATACGTCGGACTCCACACATAACAATTATCACATAAACTCAACTCATATTCTCTCAAGCTAGGATAGATCAAACACTTACTTCGAACGTTTACGGCCAACTCAATCCTTAAGCAATGCATTTCCTTTCGAATTTGGCTCCAATTCAATCGTATCTATACACGATTAATTTAATATCATCAATAATACTCAACAATCCACCACAAATGCCTAAATAAAATCTTTTTAACATTCTGCCCAAAATTTGCAAAACCGACCCCGGGCCCGCTTGGTCAAAACCAGAGGTTCGAACCAAAAACAAATTCACACATACTCTCATGAGTTCAAATATATAATTTGTTCTTAAGTTCGACCCCAAAACGAGATCTAAATCACAATTTCTTTGAAAATCCTAACTCTACCCAATTCTTTAATTTTCTACCTATTTTTACATGTTTTGGCCTAAGAATTTAGTGATTAGTTGATGAAATAATGAGGAAACGATGTTAAAAATAGTTACCCAAAGAGACTTGGTGAAGAAAAGCTCTGAAAATCGCTTAGGAGCTGTGGAGAAGATGAGTTCGTGTGTTTTGGGTGAAAAATCCCGTCAATGTTCTATTTTGGGTCTTTAAAAATCACCGGGGATTTTTGTTCTACGCGTTCGCGATAGACTGGTCGCGTTCGCGATGAAGGCTGGTCAAGTACCCTATGCGAACGCGAAGAGATCATGCGAACGCATTGAGGAAATCCTGGGGGGGGGGGGTCTAGGTTTGGTATACGCGTTCGCACCGTTAGGCACGCGAACGCGTTGAAGAGAGGGGTGAGTCTAT
The DNA here is from genome assembly GCA_032618575.1 of Nicotiana noctiflora. Classification (NCBI taxonomy): domain Eukaryota; kingdom Viridiplantae; phylum Streptophyta; class Magnoliopsida; order Solanales; family Solanaceae; genus Nicotiana; species Nicotiana noctiflora. The sequence continues at coordinate 258,344 of JASVEL010013593.1, forward strand.
GCGAATGCGAGGAGTTATTCGCGAACGCGAAGCAGAGGAGTACTAAGGCACTACGAACGCGATAGGCTTTCCGCGAACACGAAGGAGGCTGGGGCACTGGTCACCGCGAACACGTGACAAGGTCGCGTTCGCGTAGAGCAAACGACCTGTGCAATAATTGCAGAAAACCTGCTATGATTTTTGGTAAACTACCCCGAACTACCTTCGAATCACTCCTGAGCCCTCGGGGCTCCAAATCAAATATGCACACTGACTCAAATACATCATACGAACTTGCTCGAGCGATCAAATCGCTAAAATAACATCCAATTCAATGAATTGAGCCTTAAAACTCAAGAAATCTTTCAAAATTTCTTAACTTCCAAATTTTCCAATTTAAGAACGTCAAACGACGTCCGTTTTCAACCAAACTTTACAGGAAGCATTTAACCAATATTTATGACCTGTACCGGGCGTCGAAACCAAAATACGAGCCCGATACTATTATTTTTTTTATCAAATTTCAGTTTCATTTTTCTTAAACATTTTCAGAAAATAATTTAACAGAAAAATTCTTTTTTCCGGGGTTCTGGACCTCGAATTTCGATTCGGGCATACGCCCGAGTTTCATATTTTTCTACGGACTTTCCGAGACCGTCAAATCACAGGTCCGGGTCCGTTTACCAAAAATATTGACCAAAGTCAACTATATCAATATTAATATCAAAATTCTTCAAATTTTTCACATAATTCATATATTTCAACAAAAAAAATTCCGGCTTCGCGCCCGGACTATACACGCAAATCGAGACAACTATAAATGAGGTTTTCAAGGCCTCAAAAGATTAAAATGATTAGAAAACAAGTGATGACCTTTTGGGTCATCACATTACCCAAACTATGCTCACGCCTAGTAAAAACAATGAAAGACAAATATATACAATGAAAAACTTACATTCGCTTTCTCAACAGAAAAAAATCATCTTGTAGTATTTAAGTGTAAGTAAGACTAAATTAAATAAAAAATGTATGCTAATTTTGAAATCTAGATTCAAATTTACGACTTAAATTTTTTATAAAGAAACAAATTGAATGGTTCGTCTCCCACGCGGAATTAAATACACATATGCTTTCCAATAAGAGCTTGAATTGTACTCAAAGTAAAAAGAATCCCAAAATTTCTAAGCAAGAAGGGGGTTTGAGTTTCTCGAACTGGATAATTCTTGTAAGACGGTTATTTCAATCACAAGTGAAATTAGTCTTAAAGAAGTAAGTATATGTATCACGCACGCATAAACTTCAGATTTATAGTTAAATACGAAGCACGGGTTTTTTATTTTTAACTACAAATCTTTTTTTGTAGCCAGTTATTGCATGATATATTCAACTAAAAAGTTAAGTCGTAGTCATTTAAAATTGTATATTTGTGACAAAAATTTATCGTGACTGAAATGTAAATTAAATAGAGACAATAAAAAAATTGTCACTAATTACTTATACTATTAGCGACAAAAACTAAGGTCACAATCAAATTAAAATTTTATCGCTGAAATTTACAATATTTAACTACAAATTCTAATTCGTCACTATTACAATAATATATATTTTGTGACAAAAAACTTTCGTGTCCAAAAGTTAAATAGTTCTAAGACAAATAATGGTTCGTCGCTAATTAAGTGCATCATTAGTGACAAAATAATACGTCATCGATAACTTTAAATTTGTGGCTAATATTATCCAATAAATGGCGCCAACTCATTTTTTGGTGGGAATCTTTAATGGACGAAACTTTGCTACGAATTTTTATGTTTCATCACTAAAAGTATGTGGTTCATATATTTAAAGACGAATTGTAATTTTCGTCACAAACAATGAACAATTAGTGACAAATTTTGTATCGTAACTAATAATTTCGTAGCTGAATTTCACATTTGTTGTAGTGCTAAGAGGTATTGGGGAGAGGTGATTAGGCATGACATGGCTAGGATGCATATTTCCGAGGACATGGCCCTTGATAGAAAAGTCTGGAGGTCTAGTATTAGGGTTGTAGGATAGGGGCTCCTAGAATTTTTTTTACTCCTTTCCCGGGGTTGGGTGAGGCTTGTCAGGGCGACTCATAGATGATTCGTGCATTGGACTGTGTCCCCTTATGGTAGTTATTTATGGTAGCTATTGTTTGATATTATTGCATGTCATTTTATGTATAATTCTTATGTTTAGATAACTATTGACGCGATTTCTGCCGGAATTACTAATAAACTTCCGAACTCATAATTTTGGAACTTGTAAAATATTGAGTCTTTAAATAATAAATAATAAAATTAAAACCTGAAAAATATATTTTAAAATTTTTTTGGGGGGGTGGGGGGTGGGGCTGGGGGGCAGTAAATCGAAAAAAAATAAAAATTTAAATTACAAAAAAAAAAGTAATTTTTTTGTGCGGGGGTGTGGGGGGAGGGTGGGGTGGGGGTGGGGGGAGGGGGTGAGGGTGGGTGGTGCAAAAAAATAAGAAAACAGAAATTTAAAATTATAGAAAAAAAATTAAGGTAAAAGATTTTTTTTTTTTTTTGCGGGGTGGGGTGGAGGGGTAGTAGGGTGGATGGTAACGGAAAAAGTGAAATTTTTTAAAAAAAACTGTTTTTTGGAGAGGGGGTGGGGTGGGTTGGTGAGGGTGAGAATGGTTGAGAAGGAGCTTTGGAAAATGTTTTCCCTTCTTTTGATAAGGAAAACATTTTCCTCCAATTGAAGGAAAATGAATTGATAAGAAAAATATTTTCCAAAACATTTAAGCCAACCAAACATAGAAAAATTAAAAAACATTTTCCAGAAAATATTTTCCTTCATACCAAACACACCCATAGTCTTTAAATTCTTCATGTCTATAGCTAGGTTTGCTATTGAGGCATACTTGTTATTTTATATGTTTGGTTGTTATTTATACATACGTGGAGGGAGAAGATTTTCTCGTTATATATATAGGATATATATTTTATAGATAATGTTTTAGGTCCCTCTCTCCTTCGTATTGTAAATTTGTAATTAATGTACAATGATAGAGTCAAAATGTCAAACCTCGTGCGCTACTTCGAGGCAATTTTGTTGAAGAAGAAATAATTATTTAACTACCAATAGAATAAAAATCAAAATACTAAGTATGATCATAAACAGTATGACAAATAGTTAAATAAAGAATGGTATAAAGTCGTAGATCATAAATATTTTGGTAACAATATTATAATCAACAGATGCCATCTTCTTGATAATTTTCTGACATGCATTAATATGATTGTCATTGAATTCTACAGTAGCTACTTACAACTTAATCAAAAATAAAAGATCATGTGATCAAGTCAACTCCTAGATTTTACAAGTATAATATGTATGGTCGTCTCTGTTAGTCCTTCTTCCAAAACTCTCAAGGACGTCGGATTTTCTGGTTCAGTTAGGTCGATAGTTTCGGAATTTATACGCGAATCAAGGTCGATAAAAGGAAGTTTTACAATCACCTACTCAAACCGTTGTCGAATTCTATTCAGCAGAATAAGAGGGAACCAAAACTGGCTTCTTTTGACCATGGCTATCCATCTACGTTCCAACAATTTGTTTCTCCTTTTAGGATTGGTATTATGTACGATTTCAATTAGTTGCACCTCTAATCCAAACGTAAGTATATATATTGATCTATACATCTCTCTCTCTTTGACTTTTCCCCTTCATACAAAATTTTCACAGCCTCGTATGCAATTCCATGCATAGGAATTGAAGTTGTTAATTTATTTTATTACACTATCCGTGTATTTTAACTATTGTATCGTGAAATTGTCTTATTTTCAGGTTACTAGCAAGTCCTATTTTATTATGAACAATTAGTTATAATTATTGTTTATTTTCTCCATTTGAATCTATTACTATTTTGGGAGTCAAATAGGCTTTTTTTACCATATATATTTAGTTTTTAAATATTTTGAATTGTTAGCTCTCGTAACTTATAATGATTTTTATGTAGTTTTTAAATATGTAAATTTTATTTCAAAACAAACTTAAATAATCTATGTTCGAATTGGCACTGAAATTAGTCAATCTGATCCGCATACTCTAAAAGGTTTGATCAAATTAAAATATAGGGAGTATAATTAGAAGAATAATTAATAGTGTAAAAATTCTGTTGATTTGTGAATTTACAAGTTTTAAACTTTTTCTTCAAGGATTTAACTTATATCCCTTGACGTGTAATGAAAACATTGCCTATAGTTGTTTTTTAAAAGACCCGGTAAAACTTTTATATTCTTAACGTACCTTTAACATTTTAGACTCTTTTTATTGTTATTGCACGTCATTCATCTTTTGATTTTTATGTTTGTGTTACTATATATAACGGTTTCCAATGGAGTTACTAATGAATTTTCTTTTCTTGTTTTTAAATTTCCATCTTTCTAAGTTGAGGGTCTATCGGAAACAGCATCTCTGCCCTATCTAACAATAGTGAGGTCTGCGTATACATTACCCTTCTCAAACCCTACTATGTAGGATTTTACTGGGTAATTGTCGTATCTAATAACATGCATGCCTTATTTTTCAAGTTACTAAATCCACTTTTTTTATAGACGTTAGCTGAAATTATCTTTTACTTAGGTGATATAACAGTATAAATATTTAAGCTGCCATTATATATAGGAGTTAAACAATTTTTTTGCCATTTCTGAACGTCCTGTTTAATTTTCTTTACAGTGGCATAATTACAGTACGCATTATCACAAGAAAGGAAATTGGATAAACCATGGTGGTGATTTGTACAATCGAAGATATGCCTATGGTGAAAAGAAAATTAGCCGTTGGACTGCTTCAAGACTGAAACAAAAGTGGGAGTTCAAAGCTGGGAAAGATATAACCGCAACTCCGGCGATATTCGCCGGAGTTCTTTATTTTCCGAGCTGGAATGGTAATATATATGCAGTGAGAGCTAAAGATGGAGTTCTTGTATGGAAAAAAAGTTTACCAGAATTGACTGGAATTAATGGAAAATTTAATGCTTCTTCTTTGCCTAATGTGACAAGTATAGTTGCAAGAGCAACACCAACAGTTGTGATTAATAAGGATATGGTGATTGTTGGGGTTTATGGACCAAGTTTGGTTCTTGCTTTGAAAAGAAGTAGTGGAGATCTTATTTGGAGTACACAATTGGATGATCATCCTGCTAGTGTTGTCACCATGTCTGGAACATACTACAAGGGGTAAGTTGACTTCTTATTTTTTGGCTTATGCAATATTGAGCCGGACTAATCTGAAATCGCATCGTATAAGCCTAGTTAAGAAAATGGGAAAGGGTCAAATATACCCATGTGCTATCAGAAAAGATTTAAATGCATCTCTAGTTATACTTTAAGTTTATATATATCCATGTCGTTATATTATCGGTTTAAATATACCTCTTTTCCATTAAGTTTATTTAAAGTAGATATCTAATCCTACGTGGTACTGATATTTGATGAGGTAGATGCCACATAACTTGTCACCTAGCCCCTAATCCATTTTACCCCTCCCTTCTATTTGTTTTTTCTACCACTAAATTTTTTTTTCCCTCCGTTACTATTATCGCCATTATCTCTAACATGAAAAGTGTATTTTAAATTTTAGTCTTTTATATATGATTTTTTTTGTTCTTGTCCTTCCTAAGCCGAGGGCTATTGGAAACAGCTTCTCTACCTCCATTAGGTAGAGGTAAGGTCTGCATACAAATTAGTCTCCCCAGACCTCACATGTTGGGATCAAACTAGGTTTGCTATTGTTGTTGTTGTATATATGAATTAGGGGCACTAAGGTGGCATGCCATGCGGCATCCACCTCATCAAATATGAGTGTCACGTAGGATCAAATGTCCAGTTTGGACAAACTTAATAGAAAAATAATATATTTGAACTAATAGTATTACGACAGTAGTACATTTAGACCCAAATATAACAAAAAGTATATTTAAATTGTCTTATAGTACAAAAGTATATTTTGCCTTTTGCCGTTAAGAAAAAGAATTCCATATCAAAATTGCGTGATGTTAACATATATAAACATGAAGTTGCAATGAACAATGTGAGGAAACATTGATCAATCACATATAAGTTAAGTAATTGTATAATGAAAGAAATGAGCAGAATAAAATAGTACTCCGTAGTTTGCTCGCATCAATAATTTTTTTAGTACCAATTAAAACTCAAAAATCTATTTACATTATTGAAAATATAAGTGAGAAAGAACTTTATAAAGATATACATAATACAAAAAATAATAACTAAAAATAGATGTAGATTTTATAATAAATTTCTAAAAGATTATATTGCTAAATACTTTAAATGAATTTTAAATTGCAATTCAGAAATATTACATTAATGGCAATAAAATATCAACATCAATGTACATAACACAGAATAATAAAAAGTTAAATTTATACAATTTAAATGCACGTAACTTTAAGATACAGTCACAAAAGTAACGATAATTTTGCAATAAATTTGTAAAAAAGGACTATTCTACTATTAATTTTAGTGAATTTAGTTATAAAATTACAATAGGATAAAACATAATTTAAATTATAGGTAAAGATAATGTTTTTAAATAATATTTATAAAATGATAACATAGAGGAGAGTTGAAATATAAAGGTGTGAAGTACATATTGCATATGATAGGAGGAGGTGGATGTATATTGTTCACAGTTGGAGCAGAAATTCAGTTCGTAAGGTAAAGTTAAGGGTTGCAAATAAATTATACCCAAAAAAAAAGTATTTAAAAGTTATTATTTGTTCTGTCGTAAAAAAAAAAGATTTTCAGAAAGGTCTTTTGCGAATTAAACTCGGAATAGATTGCCCATAGAACAGAAAGGGAAAGGAGCTTACTCCAAGATCTGACTCTGATTTTCTATTTATTAGGAAAAAGTTCCAAAATAACACTTGGAAAGAGTTGCACAATGTCCAAATTGAAATTTAGACGTGCACCGTATATAGTTAAATCTCTATATAATAGGCTCATTTGTTTCAATATTTTTTGACTGTTATAATAAAGTAATGTTATAGATAATATATATTATAATATAACATAATATAAAAATTAATTCCGAAAAAACTTAATTTTTATTATGAATGATTGTTGTATAGATATATATTATATAGAGGTGTGACTGTAGTATCCTAAACCAAGTAGAAACCTTCATTTGTCAACAATAATTACACGAAGTCCTATTATCTCAATAAAAATTCAAACATAGCTTTAGATTAATAATGAATAATTAAAAACACGTCTTTCACAAGAAATTGTTATTCTGGTCCAATTCTCAAAGGTCAATCTTAGAAATTAGAACCCTTCAATATTAAGCATAATAAGAAATCTACAGACATGTGCATTTCTTCAAATTATATTTCTCACGCAACTATAGCATTTGCTTATTACGTATGATTTCATGTAAGTCTACTTATTTATTTTTTTAGTTGTTCACATAAATCTTAATCCATATTTTTTTTATTAGTCCATTTCAGAAATAAACAGTAAAAATAATAACAATAAATTCAGTAAGGGTCAGAAACAATCAATATATTTTAAAATTTAAAAATAATTTTATTTGAACTTCTACTTTATCTTTCAATCACAAATTTGTATAATTACACAAATATTTAAGCTCCCAAATTCTCGAAGCGTTCGTTCGGTCTTAAATTTCGTATCCAATTAAATTACATATAATTGGAAGTATACATCACTAAATACAAATATATTTGCACTATGCAGGGCTTTTTACATCGGAACTTCATCGCTAGAAGAAGGTGCTACAATTAACGAATGTTGCACCTTTCGTGGTAGCTTCCTCAAGTTAGATGTCAAAACAGGCAAAATTCTATGGAAGACCTTCTTGCTGCCGGACAACGGCGGAAAACTCGGCGAATACGCCGGAGCCGCCGTATGGGGAAGTAGCCCTTCCATCGATATCCAGCGGAACCACGTCTACATTGCCACCGGAAACCTCTACTCCGTGCCTAAACACATCGAGGATTGCCAAAAGGAGCAGAATCAACAAAACCAGACAAATCCGGATCCGACCCGACCCGACAAGTGCATTGAACCTGAGAACCATTCCGACTCCATTTTGGCGTTGGATTTGGATTCCGGAAAGATCAAATGGTACAAACAGCTTGGAGGATACGATGTCTGGTTCGTTGCATGTGGATTTAATTCGACGAACCCTAATTGCCCGACTGGCCCGAGCTCGGATGCTGATTTTGGAGAAGCTCCGATGATGCTAAGCGTGCTTGCTAATGGAACGAAGAAACGAGACATAGTAGCAGCTGTGCAGAAAAGTGGAATAGCATGGGCATTAGATCGTGATACTGGTGATATCTTCTGGACAGCTGTAAGTGCTCCAAAACTATTTAATCAAACATAAATTATTCACTCAAATATCATTACGTCAAGAAGAGTTAGTAGCGCAGGGACAACTTCTCTATATCATTCCTTGTTTTATACAATCCAAGAGACAAATGTACGTATTTCTCGAACAAAACGAATTCCTTGTGATAGTGTTGAATTACTAATGAACTTTCATCACCATTTCAAATTAATCCTGAGGAAGGACGTTCTGTGGATCTCTCCTTGTAGTTGATCCCTTCTTGTAATCGATTTCCAAACTAGCATGGTTACATTCTCTTTGGCCGTGTCATTAGCATCAACGATGATCTTTCCATCTCTCACTAACATCATATAATCTTCTCCTTAAGAAATGTAAAACGGAAGTGACAAAGTAGTAATTTGAAGAGTTTTACTGTAATACATACTTACAGTGTAAGTGAACTTTTACACCATCAAATCATAAAGAAGAAATCTACAAGTACCCTTCTAAATCGTGCTATTTTTAATCTTGACAATAAAGCATGTTACTTGTTACAATACGCAAAAATGACCTCTGTAAAAATTCTTTACATTGTCAGTTTAAATGTTAGTTAAACTCTAATTTTAATTGTGGCTGCAATTTAGTTTGTTATTATGAAAACTGTTCATGGTGCGACCATAAACTAATGCTAGTTTGCTAATATACTTGAGAGTAACAAAATGTTTGTGATTATATTAGGACACCTCGTTAAGAAATAGAAGCTAATGCAACACTGATGAAAATGAGGTTGATGTATGTAGGAAGCTGGTCCTGGAGGTACGGCAGGAGGAGGTATATGGGGAGCAGCCACAGACACAAAGAGGGTATACACCAGCATTGTCAACAGTGATAACTTGAACTTCACATTAGTCCCATCCAAGAATGTGACCACAGGTGGAGCCTGGGTAGCAGTGGATGCTAAAACTGGCAAAATTCTATGGACAACTGCAGTTCCAAACAATGGTAAATCAAACCCTGTAACTGTTGCCAATGGGGTGTTGTTGGCAGGTTCACAAAATCCAACAGGTCCCATTTATGCCATTGATACAAAAACTGGGAAAATATTGTGGTCGAACGAGACTGGTGCAACTGTGTTTGGAGGTATGTCAGTGAGCAATGGCTGCTTTTATGTTGGCAATGGTTACAGGTCTGGTATCGGAGTATTTAATCCTAACAACACTGGTGGAACATCACTCTTTGCCTATTGTGTATATTGAAATGCCAAAGAATGTTTTAACTATAATGTATAATGCATTTGTTGCAGACATAAAATAGAAGTTCTGTCTCTGACAGTTCAAGAACATCGAGTTGATTTTTGTATAATATTTTACACTTACACTGTTGGTTAACCGGTTGCAGCAAAGTTATTAGAAAGATTTTGAGTTTTTTATCTAAGTTACACACTCAGGAGTCATTTGGTTGGAATTATCTCATAATTAATTATCCCAAAACTGATTATTTCGAAATTAAATATTCCACCCTCCAACGTGGATAAAAACACTACAATATTGAGATTAGTTATACCACGATTTTTTCTCAACCAAACGTAGAATAAACTCATTTCAGATTTTATCCCGGAATTAATTATCCCTCGTACCAAACAAGCCCTCGCTCCTCAACATACACCAGCATAATCGGGCATGATACATACTTATACTAGGTGACCCAAAACTAATCCATATTCTTCAATAAGCTTAATGTGCTATGCAAGCAAGGCATTGTGAAAGTCCAGAAGGGTAAGGGCAAGCCTAAATTAATTTCAATGGAGTAGCATGTCCTAGTGCTGACTCTGGAACCAATAAAGTATTTTATTCAGTTCTTGCCAGTATGTAGTATGTGTTCCTGCTTCTTAGCATATGGAAGACCATCCAAAGACTTCAAATTTTTTAAACCGTGTTTTCTAGGGCAGTTTGTATATACCTCAGACTATTTCACTAGATATTGTTACCTCCGACTATTTCACTAGATATTGTTACCTCCGACCAGCAGAGCCGACTATACAAGGTTAATTACTTTTCCTACGCACCGCCTATTTATGAACCAAGAAATGATTGGAGAGGGAAATGCAACCCATCCATATAATTTGTAAGATTGCCAAATTCTTAGAGAATTCAGAACAACAAACCCCGCAGGTGGGGTCTTAGAGAACTCACAGATTGTGAAAATACCCTAAAGAAAATGAGGCAAAATCAAACATTAACTATGGCATCTAACAACAAAATTCATTCAGAACCATTGAGGCTCACTCACATTACTGTCAATATGAGTAAAACGTAATGCAACAATCAATATCTAAAAGCTTAAATAAAACTTCAGACATGCCTGAGGACAAGATATTCAAAGGAAATATTTGAGTTCTTTCAAATACTTCATTCCCTAATAACTCTATGAAAAGAATAAATCCTTCTTCACAGGTCTTGCACGCTCAAACCTGCAAATTCAGAAATGTATTCCAACTGTTAAATTCATGAGCTCAGGCAATATAAAATGAGCCACTACTAACAGGACTATCTGCATTCTTTTCAGCAAGTTTGAGTGGGTTAAATCAAAGATAAAAAGGTGGAAAAGATACAGTGTTAAGATCTTACAAAATAGTGAAAGACACATACAAAAAGACATAGCTGAGAATTTTTTGTAATTTTGATAAGGATAAAGATATAACAGAGCATATCACGATAATTGGCAAAAGTGTAGCAGTCAAAGAGTGCGAACCTGGAGGAAGTGATTGCTTCAACTTGTCGGCCTTCTCAAAGTCGGACACACAGAGTGTGTAAAGGTACTTGGAGCAGCGAACCTTGAACTTGACCATATCCTTGTTCTTCTTGATCTTAACAGTTCGTGCATCCTTCCTTCTGGCTGTGAGAAGGAAATCCTTGATCTCGTGGATTTGCTTTGGCTACAAATAAACGTAATCAGTGTCAAATAGCATAAAAGGAACAAACAGAGCACAAATAAGTCTTCAGCAGGCTAAAAATACATCAACTCATAAAATCTTCTGATGAAACATTCAAAAAATAAAGGAAACAAGAAATCGCATCAATAGCATATTTTACAACCAAAAGATGGAAGAGAACAATTTTTTCACAGAAAGAACTTTAGGCAACAACAACAACAACCCAGTATAATCCCACTTAGTGGGGGTCTGGGGAGGGTAGTGTGTACGCAGACCTTACCCCTACCCTGGAATAGAGAGGCTTGTTTCCAAATAGACCCCCTGCATCCTTCCGAACTTCCCACCTTGCTCTTGGGGAGACTCGAACTCACAACCTCTCGGTTGGAAGTGGGGATTGCTTACCATCAGAGCAAGATAGTGGGTAAGATACTACTAAAGAAAATTTGAAAGAAAATTTGCCAAGAATCTGGAATTTTGAGTACGGATTTATACACCCAAGGCCAAATAGTTTGCCATTAGGATGCAATTGATTGATATCGATTTATGCCACCTAACAAACTATGCAATTGAAGTAAGGCTAGTTTCACAGGATTTGAAGTAAGGCTAGTTTCAGAGAACAATTTTTTCACAGAAAGAACTTTAGGCATATATAAATATTACAGAGCAAGATAGTGGGTAAGATACTACTAAAGAAAATTTGAAAGAAAATTTGCCAAGAATCTGGAATTTTGACTATGGATTTATATACCCAAGGCCAAATAGTTTGCCATTAGGATGCAATTGATTGATATCGATTTATGCCACCTAACAAACTATGCAATTGAAGTAAGGCTAGTTTCACAGGATTTGACCTCTACAAAAAGAAAGAAACAAAAACTACTAACAACATTAGTACAACCATATCATGAAGTTATTTCACTACGCGCGGACAACATAGCGTTTGTCCTCTATATATATTCTGAATAACAAACTTAAAAAGTTCAAGATTTCAAAACTCAAAAACTCACAATGCCATGGCCAAGCCTGTTCCAAAAGAGGGTAGACCAGGGAAATCTAACATTCATTCTATAAATCCCAATACTTTAACACTTCCCCGCAAAAGCTTTAAGTCTTTATCAAAATCAACTACATCCCCACCCCCACCCCCCTCCACACCCCTAAACTCAATTCAAGTTATGCATGTCTAAATCGTGTCCAATTTTTTCCTTTCCTTTCTTTTTCTTTTGGCCCCAGGTCAGCTTGCGACCTCAACTATTCCACCGGGTCTACTACCCCCACCACCACAGATACTGGGTAAGGCATTCCACTAAGGCTTAGGCAGATGGTAAGAAGCCACCTAGTGTGATTTTTTCCCTCCACTGTTTGAACCTGAATTTTTTCCTTTACGTTTCTGAAAAATAAACTAAAAATTATTGTATTCCAAAAGTAAACCTTCTATAAAATGGCCAAACATGATCCAAAATAGAATTTTGGAGCAAAACCATTAAAGGGAAAGGGAGTAAAAACTCACTTCTTCAATTCTTCTATAAACCAAAAACAAGATTCATTATAGTTCCGAAACGTAAAACAAAGATGATATAATACATAATAACTATCAGGTCAATATTCTAAAGCAAAGAAACATGATAGAAAATCTGATATGCAAAATGAGAAGAGAGGAGAAAATGTACCATTTTTTGGGTTTCCAAATAGTGCTGAGGAGGAGACGACGGCGAGGTATACAGAAGGGAGAAAAGGAGAGGGAGAGACCAAAGCTGTATAAATATGCTAAAACCCTAGTCTCACTTGTAAGTTTTATTTTTGTCATGGGATCAATTGGTCAAATTTTCACAAATGACCCTTTTGTAGGCCATTATTTAAATTTTGTCCATTTTGAACAATGTTTAGATTTTGGCTACACAACGCAACCAGTTAAATCAGAAATTTGAGCGACAACATAAAGCATGATCTACGTCTTCCACTGATACTATTATAAATTGTCTTTGTGAACTTAAAACCAAAATCTAACCTAGCCTGTATTTCAGTTCAACATTTGTTAGCTTCCTACCGAACAAGCGTTTGGACATAAAAATTATATTTTTTTAAATAAAATAATATTTGAATTTAAGTTGAAAAAAGATATTTGAAATTTAAAGTTATGTTTGGACATGCATTTCACTTTTTAAAAAAATGCTGCAATTTTGTGAGAGGGGAAACAAAAGTCTCTAAAAAAATTTAAAAAAAAAGTGATCTTTTGAAAAACTCCTTTTCAAAAAATATTCAAAACCTGCAAAATTTCATGAACAAACATATTTTTAAATAAAGAAATCGATAAAGGAAAAAATATCTATGGACAAATGGTTCATATATTTTCTAATCTTTCCTAGTAATTTGAGTTAAATGAAACATTGTCATAAAACTACGCGTTCATCATGTTGGAGTTGAAAAAAATTAAAATTATCATCAGTCTACAACTTCTACTATAATACTATCAATGCATTTGTAATGTATCGTTTGTTAGAGTATAATGTTTCGATAGATTATCGTTCATATTATCACACATCAGTAATATGAAGAATAAACTTGTAATAATATAAAAAAAATTATGATACAAGTAGAATTATTATATAAAAAGACAGGGGAAAGGATAAAATATAATTATTTATTAATAACAAAGGACGAGATGAGAGAAAAAATAAGGTAACAATACGATCACATCAAATCGATCATTACATAAAATGATATTTTTCGTCGTTACGTAATGACGAATTTAACGATACGATACGATAAAATTTAAGTAACTATCAAAACAAATATTTTATTTAAAATAACAATACAATACGATACAATAGGTAACCGCCTTCGAAACAAGCTGTCAAAAGTAGTTTGTATCTCTTAGGTGCATTACAACTTTACACTCTGATCTATAGTTTGATCATAAAAAATTAAGTTTGTTCTAGAACTTTAAATCATGATCTACAATTTGATCACAAAAAAAATTCAGTTTCTTCTACAACTTCGACTAGGCATGTTTTTATAGCTCAAAAGATTTAGAAATTGTCCATTGGGAAATGTTGTCAGGTCTGTTTGTTAAATTCAGACATAAAACTTGATGTTAGAACTTTGAACTCGTTGATGAAGGTGGTTATAATCCATTTTCAGAAAGGCTCGTCCAAATCCCGTTTACGCTCTATAATAATTTTTTTTTCTAAGAAACGAAATAATTTATATTAAAGCACTAAAAAAAGGTCTAGTTATTGTTATTATAAAACATTGGGATAAATTGCATAGCGATTGTCTCCAATCTGTCTTTATTGAAAGCCTGTAAACCAAATACCGGTGGAGTTTCCATATAGGTTATGTTGTCTTCCTCCATCGTTATTGATTGCATGGTACATACATACTTTGTTAGAGCGTCAGCCACAGAGTTGTCTTCCCTGTAAATGTGGTTTATAGACACTAATCCAACAACGTCAAGAAGAAAAATGCAATCATGAAGGAGATGTGAAAATCGCGTTTGCCAATCTCAAATAAATTACATAATACCTCCGAATTTGTTTCCACTATAATTGGGAGGAGATTTTTTGTGAAAGATAGTTCTAGTCCAGCAAGTAGTACTAGCAGCTCTACATGTATTGCAGAATTTGCATTCTCTTTCGCGCAAAACCCACTATCCATGTGCCACTGTGGTCTCTAATTATTCCCCCAGTACCACTGGTTTGGTGAGTTGGATAATAAGCACCATCAATGTTGGGCTTATATTGGCTAATTAGTGGTAGTAACCCTTTTACTGTGATTTGCAGCCTTAGTTTTGGGGATGTTGTTGTCTGAGCGAGTGAGAGGTATTACGCTACTTGAAGCATAATTTTTTTGATGCACATAGGGATTAAGGTTTGTTTAAAGAGGTTTGAATTTCTATTACTCCAAATATTCCAAATGATGAATGGCATTACGATAGAGTATGGTGATGTGAAGGAGGCATTTGGTGTTTGGATGGCATTATTTTTATAGGAGGGCTCCTTTATCCAGTTGGCAAGGTTGTAAAGTTTGGGTAGGCGCAGGTTGAATAAAGCCATAAATGGCATGAATGATTGCATCTAAGAATATGTGATTTATGTCTTCTACATTATTTGGATAGAACTGACAGAAGTGTGAATGAATTATTTTTCTCTGGTACAAGAATTCTCTAGTAGGGAGTTTGTGGTGCAGAAATAGGCACAAGAAGAATTTGTGTTTATTCATGTATTTGAAGTGCCAAATCCAAGAGCAAGTGACTAGGTGATGGCAGTTGGTTGGTGGTCTGGACTTGTAGCATATATACTGATTTTGTAGTAAAATTGCCAAGGGTAGTTTGGTTCCAGAAATATTGGTCGGGCTTGTTAGTGGAGAATAGTATGATAGTGTTATTTATTAATTGAACTGTGGTAGGTTGCAGCGATAAAGATAATCTTCCTAGAAACCACAAGTGGTTTGGGATGGTTGAGGAGAGAGATAGTTATTCCTCCATATGTTGTAGGGGCCCCTGAATTGTGTGGCGCAGACAGCTATTATTTTGGATCCAATTGTCGTTCCAGAGGTTGATGGTTGGGCTATCCCCTATGATTCAAGAGAGCCATGTTTGGAAGAGGCCACTGATTTTTGTCATATTTTTTCATATGTATAAATCAGTTGGTTTGGCCTAATATGTTCCTGTGTCTATGTTGAATATATTTTGCATGAAGCATTTTAGCACAAAGAAATTTGCACTCTTACGGAATCACCAAAGAAACCCTGCTAGTATAGCGTAATTTTATCAACAGTTTTATATAGACCAGTCCTCCAAGTATTTTGGGAGTGGTTACAGTCTCCCAGCTTGCAAGGTGGATTTTTCTTTTTCCATGGTTGAGCCCCACAAAAAATTATTTTAGATACGGTCAATGTGATTTCTAGTGGATGTTGGTAGTAGGTTTTTTTGCATGGAGTAGTTAGGAATAGTGGCTAGTATTGAGTAAATCAAAGTAGTTTTTTCTGCCATGTTGAGAGTTTTTGCTTTCTAACCGGATAATTTACTACTCATTTTATCGATTATAAATTGGTAATCCTTGCCTTTTGAAAAGTTATTTGTTAGTTGGAAACCAAGGTATTTTTTAAAATTATTTGCTTAACAAATGTTTAGTGCTCTAATCAAATAATCTTGAGGCTAATGGGTACATTTTTCGAGAAGATACTTGGATTTGGAGAAGTTGATTTTTTGTCCCGACTAGCTGTGGAGATTATTGAATATCTTTATAATGTTGTTAGCGTTATGAAGATCAGCTCATGAGAATAATATAAGGTCGTGTGCAAAAAGGTGGTACGAGAATGGTGGTCCGGATCTACTGATCTTAACTGGCGTCCAGTCTCCTTTGGCTGTTGCTTGGTCAATTTGGTGAGATAGAGCATGCATACTAATGATGAAGATGTATGGAGAGAGGGGATCTCCTTGGCGTATACCTATTAAAGGTTCAAAGCATTTTGCTAGTTTTCTATTAATCGTGATGGAGATAGTAGAGGATGAGATACAATTCATGATTAGGCTGGTAGCTTTGCAGGGAATCCTAAGTTATGGAGGGATTTGTGGATGAGAGACCATTGAACCCAGTCAAAAGCTTTTTCTGGGTCTAGCTTGAGCACCATGTTGCCCGAACGAACTGCCATGCATTTGAAAGAGTGAATTGCTTCTTGCATTATGATAGCATTATCAACAGCCATTCCACCTAGCAGGAAGCTGCACTGATGGGACTAATAAGGTGTTTGAGGAAATGGTATATCCTATTCACAATTATTTTTGTAATGGTTTTATAGACGGTATTGCAGAGGCTTATAGGCCTATATTGAGAAATGTGCTTAGGGTTCTTGGCTTTTAGGATGAGAGTGATAATGGTGGTATTTAGATCACCTGGTAAGGTGGTGGAGTCAAAAGCATCTTTGCAAGTTTTCAGGATGGCACTTTTAGTGGCAATTGAGTACCTTTAAAAGAAAATTGGGTGAAGCCCATCTGGTCTAGGTGATTTAAGAGGTTTGAAGGATCTAATTGCTTTGTTTACTTATATTTCAGTAATGGGTCCGGTTAGATGTGTCTTATATTTTTGTGATAGAGCATATTCATAGTGGTTGTGTGTTTCTTTAGTGGTGGAAGTAAGCTTAGTTGGATGAATATCATTGTAGTGTTTTAAGATAATGGTAGTGATTTCATTATGTTCGTAGGTCCAGTTAACTACAGAGTCATTTAAGCCTAGAATTATGTTTCCTCTTCTTCGTTGGATAATAGAAGTGTGGAAGAATTTAGTGTTAGAATCACCCTCATTTAGCCAAAAAACACGAGATTTAAGTTTTCAAAATTCTTTTTCATTTTTAGAGTAACATTGCATTGGTCAGTTAGGTTATTTTCTAGGTTTTGCTGGAAGAAAGACTTTGTGGTGGGGTCCACTTTCTAGTGGCCCGCTAGTCTGGCAAGTACCATTTTTTTTGTTTAGAAAATGTTGCCAAAAGTAGTCTTATTCCACTCTTTGACGTGTTTGGTAAAATTAATAAATACACAATGGTATAAGGAGTATTGATGCCAGTGATGATTGACGATATTAATGAAGTTTGGATGGTTGAACCACATGGTTTCCAGCCTAAAAATATTGTTGGTCCTAGCTGCTTTTGAGATTTAATAAGAGAGGGCAATGGTCTGAATGGGTTCAAGGAAGATGATTGATCGTAGAGTCGGGGTGCATACTAAGCCACGAGGAGTTTGCATAGAAGCGATGTAATCTTTCTAGAATTAGATTTTTCTTAGTGCTTCTTAGGTTTGACCATGTGAATCATGAGCCGGTGAAATCTAGGTCAACCATGTTGATATTACGGAGGCAATCTGTCACGATCCAAAATCAACCTGTCATGATGGCGCCTATCATGGAACTAGGCAAGACAACTACTTAACAATTCAAAAGCTTTGAAAAATACGGAAGTATTTAAATTTAAGGAAAACCTATTAAAAACATAATAAAAATTCACAACTCAATACAAAAATCTCTCCCAAAATCGGGGCGTCACCGAGTATATGAGTATATACATTGGGGTATAGTCTAATACAATGTCTAAAGAATAAAACTAAATCATAAAATGGAAGATAATGAGGGAATTTGAAGGTCTGGAAACATCAAGTAGCTACCTCGATAATCTCTGAAGATCCGAACTCCACAACTCAGCAAGCGTCATAACGACCGGAAGCACCTAAATCAGCACAGTAGGTGCAGGGTGTAGCATGAGTACAACAATCTCAATAAGCAACAAATCTAATCTTTGGACTAAAAGTACTGACGAACTCAACCGGTACAGTTCAATATAAAAATAACAGTACAAAAATATAGACATGCTTTCAAGTTCAACGGTTAAACTCAATACCAGTAAGATAGATCAATTCTGAATGATATGAGGAATATAACTTCTCTACATCTATATGCCAATGACATGTTGTATGTGATGCACCATGCTGAAAGCCTCGTATACTCACGCTCTCGGAATACTCAGTCACTCAGTATTGTATATGGCCAAAGCAGCCCAAGGAAGATCCATCCCAAAAATATATATATATCAATTGACAGTCAGTCACTCAATACTGGTAGGGCCAATCCAGCCCATGGGGATGATCCATCCCCTGGTATAAATGAATCGGACAAGATCTATATCCAGGGAAGATCCATATTTAATGTAAATCAACTACACTTACTAAGGGTGTGTTCGGACTCGGTAGGGGCTCCTTCCATGCAAGCTCTATCATAAGCCAAATCCAGGCATAAATTAGTAAAATATGATGCGGTATGCAGCCTGATCCCATAAATATCACTCATAATCAGGTCCTCAGTCTCACTCAATCATCAATCTCTCCAGTCTCTCTCGTACGGGCTCACAATATCATGAAACTAGCCCGAAATGATGATATGATGTATCAATAAATAGCAACAGAGACTGAGATATGTTATGTAATTAATGAATATGACTGAGTATGAAATTTCAACGAAATCAGTAAGTCAACATCAACAAACGACCACTATAGGTCCTAATAGTACCAACATATAGCTTAAACATGATCTCTAGCATGATTGACAACTCAATTACTTTATTACATGATGAAAACGCGAATATCAACAAGATAAATCCACTATACAATTCCATGGAATCGGCCAGGCCATAATTCTCATGGTGCACGCATGTCACTTGGCATGTGCGTCACCTCAATACCAATCATATAACACATAATTCAGGGGTTCGAATGCTTAGTAAAGTTTAGAAGTGTTACTTATCTCAGACCGCACAAATATCTAGACCAACACACTCTTGTCTCGCTAAATAGCCTCTGAATGCCTCGAATCTAGTCACAAACAAATCGATGCAATCAACACCAGCTAAAGGAATCAATTCCATAAGAAAATACCAAGCTTTAAATCAAAAGTGAAAAGGTCAACTCAAATGTGGGCCCTCAGGACCACATCTCGGAATTGGGTAAAACTCATAAAATCCGAATACCCATTCGACTACGAGTCTACCCATACCAAAATTATGTTGAATCCAATACCAAAATCCCAATCGAAACCTCAAATTTAGCCTAAAAACTTTTCTCCATTTTCCGAAATTTTCACCCCAAATCATAAATTTAATGATGAAATCAAAGGCATAATCATGAAAATTAACTAAAACTAGGTAGTAATCACTTACCCCAAACACCCACGTGAAAATCTCTCCAAAAGATGCCTCCCACCGAGCACCGAAATCAATTTTTGTGTTATGAACTCAAACCCTCGTTTTGAACATTTAAATCTGCCTAGTTAAACCATTATCTTGAATGCAACAATCCTCCCGTGTTCGCGTAGCACAAGATAGTTTGCCCCTCAAATTTACCTATGCGAACGCGAAGACCTCTATGCGAATGTGAGTCTTTGTATCCTCCAACCTATGCGATCGTGTTCCTCTTTACGCAACTGCAAAGATCAAAGCGTGCACTCCACTATTGCTTCACTTCCCCTATACAAATGCGGATGTTACCATGCGTCCGCGTTGCCTAGGCTCTCCAAACTTCACCAATCACGTGCCTCAATAGGTGATCGCATAGAACAAATTTCCCAACTGCCCCCAATTGACCTACGCAAACCTCTCATGCGATCGCGTGCAAGGAAACCAGTAACATCAAACCAGCAGTCTTCAACTATAGTACCAAGTCCAAAATTGATCTGTTAACCATCTGAAACTTACTCGAGGCCCACGAGATCTCAACCAAACATACCATCAAGTCTCAAAACATCATACGAACTTAGTTGAGCCCTCAACTTACATAAAAACATTAATAACACGAATCACACCCCAATTCAAGCCTAATGGAACTAAGGAAATTCAAATTCTACAATGATGTCAAAACCTACCAAATCATGTTCGATTAACCCTAAATTTTGCGTAGACGCCCCGGATGACACCACGAACCTACTCCAACTTCCGAAACTCTAATTCGACCCTAATATCAAAAAGTTCACTGACGATCAAACTTTCCAAAAATCCAAATTTTGCCATTCCAAGCCTAATTCAACTACGAGCCTCAAAATCCATATTCGGGCACGCTTCTAAGTCCAAAATCACCAAACGGAACTAATAGAACCATCAAACTCCACAGAGGCATTTACACATAAGTTAACATCCGGTCAATCATTCCAACTTAAGCTTCCAACCTTGAGACTAAGTGTCTCAATTCATTCTGAAATCCCTTCGGACCCGAACCGACTACTCCAACAATTCACATAACAACTATAAAGCACAAAATGAGCAGTAAATGGGGGAACCGGGCTACAACTCTAAAAATGATCGAGCAGGCCATTACATCCTCTCGCTCTTCAACAAACGTTCATTATGAACAAGTCTACAAACATACATGGAGTCTCAAATAAGCATGGATATCTGCTCTGCATCTCCCAATTGGTCTCCCAAGTAGCCTCATTAACTGGTTGACCTCTCCACTGCACCTTTACTGAAACTATATACTTCGACCTCAACTTTCTAACCTACTGACCCAAAATGGCTACCAACTCTACATCGTAAGTTAAATCACCATCCAGTTGAACCGTGCGGAAAGCTAAAATATGAGACGGATAGCCGACATACTTCCCAAGCACAGAAACATGAAATACTAGGTTCCCACTCGACAAACTAGGTGGCAAGGCAAGCTTGTAAGCCACTTTTCCAATCCTCTGAAGTACCTCAAATGGTCCAATATACCGAGGGCTGAACTTGTCTTTCTTCCCGAACCTCATAACACCTTTCATGGGTGAAACCTTGAGCAGTACCTTCTCCCCAACTATGAAAGTAACATCACAAACCTTCATACCAGTGTAACTATTCTGTCTAGATTGCACCATGCAAAGCCATTCCTGAATCAATTTAACTTGTCCAAAGAATCCTGAACCAAGTTAGTACCCAATAGCCTAGCCTCACTCGGCTCAAACTGACCCACCGACGATCGACACCATCTTCCCATACAAAGCCTCATACGGAGTCATCAAAATTCTCGGCTGGTAGGTATTATTGTAGGCAAACTCCACGACCAGCAAAAACTAATCCCAAGAACCCCAAAAATCAATGACACAAATGCGTAACATATCCTCTAATAGCTAAATAGTGCGCTTGGACTGTCCATCCATCTGAGGGTGAAATGTTGTACTCAACTCAACATGCGTGCCCAACTCTCGTTGCATGCCCCTCTAAAACTGCAATGTAAACTGCATGCCCCAATCTAAAATGATGGACACTGGCACATCGTAAAGGCGAACGATCTCGAGGATGTAAATCTTAGTCAACCGCTTTGAAGAAGAAGTAGTCCCAACTAGAATGAAGTGCGCAAACTTGGTCAATCGGTCCATAATCATCCAAATAGCATCGAATTTCCTCGAAGCCCGTGGAATCCCAACTACGAACTCCATGGTGATACACTCCCAATTTCCACTTTGGAAACTCTAGCCTCTGAAACGATCCACCTGGTCTCTAATGCTCATATTTTACCTGCTAACAGTTAAGGCACTGAGCCACAAACTAAACTATATCCTTTTTCATCCTTCTCCACCAATAGTGTTGTCTCAAGTCATGGTACATCTTCGTGGTACCCGGATGAATGGAATACCATAAACTATGGGCCTCTTCGAGAATCAACTCACACAACCCATCCATATTGAGCACACATATCCGGCCCTGCATCTTTAACACCCTATCATCCCCAATATTAACATCTCTGACATCACCGTACTGAACCTTGTACTTGAGGACAAATAAAAAAGGATCATCACACTGCGCTCTCTGATGCAATCAAATAAGGAAGATCGAGAAACCACGCAAGCTATAACCTGAGTGGGCTCTAAAAATCTAATCTCACAAACTGGTTGGCCAAGGCTTGAACACCAACTGCAAGCGATCTCTCACCAACAGGAATGAATGCAAGGCTACCCATACTCGTTGCCTTCCTAGTCAAGGCATCAACCACCCCATTGGCATTCCAGGGATGATACAAAATAGTAATATCGTAGTCTTTTAGCAGCTCCAACCATCTCTGCTGCCTCAAATTTTTATCTTTCTGTTTAAACAAGTGGTAGAGACATCAATAATCTGTAAATACCTTACAAAGACACACCATAGAGATAGTGCCTCCAAATCTTCAACGCATGAATGATGACAGCCAACTCCAAATCATGAAAAGGGTAGTTTTTCATGAGGCTTCAACTGTCACGAAGCATAAACAATCACTATACCCTCCTACAACAATACATACCTAATAGCGATCTGAGAAACATCACAATACACAATATAAGAGCCTAAAGCTAAAAGCAAAACTAGAACTGGAGCTATGGCCAAGGCATTCTTGAGCTTCTAATGCTCTCCTCACACTCATCCGAACACCTAAAAGGAGCACCCTTTTGGGTCAATTCGGTCAAGAGCGATGAAATAAACGAGAAACCCTCTATGAAACAATGATAATAACCAGCCAAACCAACAAAGTCCTGAATCTCCATAGCTAAGGATGGTCTGGGCCAACTCTGCCGCCTATATCTTGTTTGGTTCCACCTGATTACCCTCATTGGACACCACGTGCCCCAAGAATGCCAATGAACTAAGCCAAAACTCACACTTGGAAAACTTGGGATGAAGATTCTCCTCCCTCAATCAATGCAACACAATCTTCAAATGTTGGGCATGCTCCTCCTAGCTACGAGAGTACACTAGGAGACCATCAATGAATACGATGACAAACGAGTTGAAATAAGGCTGAAATACACTATTCATCAGATGCATAAATGCTACTGGGGTGTTGGTCAGTCCAAAAGACATCACAAGGAACTCACAGTGACCGTAACGATCCTGAATGTTTCCTTTGTAACATTCGAGTCTCGAATCTTCAACTGGTGTTACCCAGACCTCAAATCAATCTTAGAAAACACCTTTCTCCCTGAAGCTGGTCAAATAGATCATCAATGTGCGGCAAAGGATACTTGTTATTGATTGTAACTTTGTTCAACTACCTATAGTCAATCCACATCTGCATAGTACCATCCTTTTTATTCACAAACAGAACCGGTGCACCACAAGGCTACACACTAGTCCTAATAAACCCCTTATCAAAAAGTTCCTGAAGTTGCTCCTTCAACTCAGCTGGTGTAATGCGACACAGAGGAATAGAAATGTACCAAGTCAATACCAAAGTCAATATCCCTTTCAGGTGGCATGCCCAGCAGGTCTGCAGGAAACATATCTGGAAAATCTCATACCACCGGAATAGAATCAATAGTAGGAGTATCAACACCAACATCCCTCATAAAGGCCAAATAACCCAAACAACCCTTCCAAACCATACACTGGGCATTCAAATATGAAATCACTCTACTAGGAAAATAGTCTAGAGATCCTCTCCACTCAATCCTTGGCAACCTTGGGCATTGCCAATGTTATGGTCTTACCGTGAGAATCTTGAATATCATGACACGGAGATAACTAATCCATACCCAAAATCACGTCAAAATCAACCATACTAAGCAGCAAAAGACCAACTCTAGTTTCTAGTTCCCATATAGTCACTACACACGAGTAGTATATACGATCCACAATAATAGTATTGCCCACCGACGTAGATATATGAACAGATGAAACTAAGGACTTACAGGTCATATCCAGATAATGAGCAAAATACGATGATGCATATGAATAAATGGAACCAAGGTCAAATAATACAGAAGCATCCATGTGGCATACTGAGACAATACATGTGATCACTATGTCTAAAGCAATGGCATATGGTCTGGTAGCACGAGCATAGAATCGGTCTTAGCTGCCACCTGATCGGCCTCCCCTCTAAGGCGACACCAAACTACCTGAGCCCCACCCTGAGCTGGTTGGGCGGGTGGTGAAGTAGTTGGTGCTAAAGTCATAGTCTGACTCCTCTGCTGATCTGGACATCCCGAAAAGGTAGGGACAATGCCTCTTGATGTGACCCAAATATCCACACTCAAAACAACCCCTTCCTATGAATGGCGGTGAGTATTGAGGAGGACGGCGAGAACTAGAATAACTATCAGAAGGACCATGTACAGATGAACCCTGAGCTGATGGTGCATGAGACGAACTCTGAGCTAGAAGGGCACTGAGAGATGAGTGCCCTGATGTGACGACCCAAAGGGTCATCACTTGTTTTATTAATTATTTCGTACTTTTGAGGTCTTGAAAACCTTATTCTATATTGCCTCGATTTACGTGCACGATCCGAGCATGTAGCCGGAAAGATTTTGTGATAGAAAATATGAATTTTATGAGAAATTTGGATAAAAATGATATTAAAATTGATATAGTTGACTTCGGTCAACATTTTTGGTAAACGGACCTGGACCCAAGATTGGACGGTCCCGGGAGGTCCATAGGAAAATATGGGACTTGGACATGCGTCCGGAGTCGAATTCTGAGGCCTAGAGCCGAAGTTATGAATTTTTCTGTGAAATTATTTTTGATGTAATTATTAAAGGAAAATGAATTAATTGACCTTAGTATCAGGCTCGTATTTTGGTTCCGACGTCCGGTACAAGTCTTAAATATTATATATGTGCTTTCTGCAAAGTTTGGTGACATTTGGATGTCGTTTGATATGTTTTGGACCTTGAGTTCCAAGTTTGAAAGTTTTGAAAACCAAAAGAATGAAAATCATGAACTTGAGGCTTGATTTGATGAAAACGATGTGATATTGGCGATGTGATCGCACGAACAAGTTTGTAATGTGTTTTTGATGTTGTGTACATGTTTGGTTTGGAGCCCGAGGGCTCGGGTGAATTTTGGATAGGCCACGAGATCAATTTTTCATGTTAGAAAGTTGCTGTCACCACCTGATCTGCAGAGTTGGGAAATGTGAACAAATGTTAGCAAATGCGAATTCACAAATGCGAATTCGCAAGTGCGAACAAAAGTTGGCAAATGCGAATTCGCAAATGCGAACAAAAGTTCGCAAATGCGAACTTCCCAATTTTGTGCCTTGGTTCGCAAATGCGAACAAAAGTTCGCAAATGCGAACTTCCCAATTTTGCCTTGGCTTCGCAAATGCGAACTTCCCATCCTTAGCTTATTTTTCAAACTCCAGAATTTGGTCGGGGTACGCAATTGCGAACCCCATGTTCGCAAATGCGAACACAGAGACCTGTAAATCACGATTTCCAGCTTCATTTTTCACATTTCGCAACCCAAAAACATCCATTGGCGATTTTTCACGAACTCCTCTTCTTCAAAGCAATTGTAAGTCACTTTTTACTTAATTCTTTCAATTCCTAACAACATTAAACATGTTTTTCAATAGAAATCAAAGGTTTTCATGGTAGAATTTCTTGTTTTTGGTAGAATATAGGGTTTTTCATGAATTGGGTAATTGGACCTCGAATTGAGGTCCGATTTTGAAACAAATCATATACTTGAACTCGTGGGGTGGATGGGTAACCAGATTTTGGTCCGAACCCCGAGTTCCGACCATGTGGGCCCGGGGTCGATATTCACTATTCCGGGCAAAATGTTGTAAAAGTTATAATTGGACTTATGAATTAGTTTGTTGAGTAGTATTGATGATATTAAATCAATTGTGTATAGATACGATTGGATTGGAGCCAAATTTGAAAGGAAAAGGCATTGCCACAGATTGAATTGTTCGTAAACATTCGAGGTAAGTGTTTGTTCTATCCTAGCTTGAGGGAATAGGATTATGTGCTATGTGTTATGAGTGCGGTGTATGGGCTGTGGTGACGAGCATCCATACGTTGGCGTCTAGTATGACCGTGAGTCGTTGTTGATAATTGTTGTGAGACATATTTGAAGATAAATTGTTGAACCCTTGCCGGTTTGTAGAATTGTTATTGTTCCCCCTTGCCGGGACTTGTTGTAAACTGAAATATTGATTGCCCTTGCCAGGACTTGTTGTGATGATTATTGTGTCCATTGCCGGGACGGTACATGATTTACTGTTTTCTTTCTCTGCCCTTCACTGTGATTGTAATTTGGGTGAGGAAGAGTGATAATGCAGGAAGGGTGATGACGTGCCTTGATTTATTGTTTATGCACGAAGGTTAATGTCGTGCCTTGTTATATGCACAAAGATTAATGCCATGCCTTGATATGGATTATGCACGAAGGTTAATGTTGTTCCATGTTTTATTGATTATGCACGAAGGATCATGCCGTGCCTTGTTATTGAATCATGTACGAAGGATCATGCCGTACCATGGATGTGAGGATGAGAGTAAAAGCACGAAGGGTGATGCCGTGCACTTTATTTGCTTATTTGGTGAGGATGAGAGTAAAAGCACGAAGGGTGATGCCGTGCAACTACTTGCCATTCCTTGACTTGATATTACTTGTTTTTTCATTATACTTTGTTTTCCTTGTGGACTTATTAACTATTGTTAATTGTTGAGTTCTTTTGAGATATTCCTTAGTGTGTTATTACTTGGATATTTCTCGTTATCTTGTGGTATACATATATAGAGAACTGCACAGGTTTATATGGGTGTCTGGTCCTAGGCTTGTCACTACTTCGCCGGGATAGGCCAGGCACTTACCAGCACATGGGGTCGGTTGTGCTGATACTGCACTTTTGTGCGTTTTTGCACAGGTCCAGGTTTTGATCAGGAGCAGCAGCAGTAGATCTTTTGCGTGGGAGTTGATCATATTTGAGACCGAGGTAGCTTGCAGGCGTCCGCAGGCCCGGCATCTCTTCCTTTATTTATGTCATTAGCTGTAGTCTCCTTGTTCCGAGACAAATAGATTATGTTATATTTCTTTCAGACTTTTATGTGTAGTATTCGGTAGTAGTTCGTGAGTTGGTGACTCCACGTCTTGGGTAGAGGATTTCGGTATCAGAGTTACCTTGAAACTACTTATTTCTATTTTTATAAAGTCTTTCGCACTTGTTTAATTAAGATTATGATTTTGGTTGTTAAATTGAGTATGAAGTATTGTTAAAAACATGATAGGGTGAATAAAGAGGCTTGCCTAGCTACCACGAGTAGGCGCCATCATGATCCTGATGTTGGGGGAAAATTCGGGTCGTGACAAGTTGGTATGAGAGCTCTAGGTTACATGGGTCTCACCACTCACGAACAAGCTTAGTAGAGTTTGAAAGGTAGGTATGGAGATGTCTGTACTTGTCCTCCAGAGTCTATTGAGTTAGGAATGAGTCTCTCATTTGTTCTTTGTTATCGTGCGATTTGTTCCTCAATACTGATTGAACTTCTATTCTGTCATTTCGCAGATGGTGAGGACATGCACTTCTTCGTCTGCTGACTAGCAGCCCGAGCCCTAGGCAGCTCCCGTGAGGGGCAGGGGCCGAGGCCGTATCGGAGGCCTTGGTAGGGGCAGAGCTCAGCCCCCAGCAGCTATTCTGGAGGTGGAGCCTCATATTGAAACTGGCGAGGAGGTTCCAGTCCCAGCAGCTCCAGTGGGCCCTGCGCAGGTCCCAGGAGAGGCCTTATTTACCCCGGATCTTCGGGAGGCTTTGGTCAGGATAGCGGGATTTATGGATAGCGTTGCTGGAGCAGGTTTATTACCAGTTGCACCAGCCACTTCTCAGGCTGGAGGAGGGGCCCAGACTCCTGTTGCTCGTACTTCGGAGCCAGTAGCTCCTCAGCCTCAGGCACCAGTGGTTCAGCCAGCTGTGGCCACTCAGTCAGGTACCACAGCTCATGCAGGTGATGGAGCGGCCATGACTTCTGATTCCTTATGGAGACTTGATCGGTTCTCCAAGCTATTCACCACTACATTCAGTGGAGCCGCATCAGAGGATCCTCAGGACTTCTTATTTAGTTGCCATGAGATTCTCAAGACCATGGGGATCGTGGAGTCAAATGGAGTTGACTTCTGTACATTCAGACTTGCAGGATCCGCCAAGACTTGGTGGAGAGATTATTGCTTGACTCGACCAGCAGGGACCCCAATTTTATCATGGGGTTAGTTTGCAGAGCTATTTCTGGAGAAGTTTCTCCCTGCTACTCAGCGGGATGCACTTCGGAGGCAGTTTGAGCGCCTCCATCAGGGCACTATGACGGTCACTCGGTATGAGACGAGATTTGTTGATTTGGCTCGTCATGCAGTGGTGATACTCCCCACAGAGCAGGAGAGGGTCCGCAGGTTCATAGATGGGCTTAATCAGTCGATTAGACTTTAGATGGCTATGGGAGTGGGGAGTGATATATCTTTTCAGGAGGCAGCTAATGCAGCTCGTAGAGTTGAGATGGCTCTTGCTCGGGGAGGTGGTTATCCTTCAGACAAGAGGCCTCGTCATTCAGGCAGGTTTAGTGGTTCTTCTTCTGGTGGCAGAGAATCTTTTGACAGAGGCCAGTCTTAAGGGCCTTTCCATTCCGCCCTTCAGGCTTCACAGGGTGGACCAGGTGATCGTGGGTTTCGTGGGCAGTATTCAGATCAGCCTCCTATTAATGCTCAGCCTCTTCAGAGTGTTCGTGGAGGCCATTCAGGTCGTCAGGGCCAGCAGCCCCATCATCCTAGGAGTTGTTACGGTTGTGGTGACCCATGTCATTTTGTCAGGTTCTGCCCTCGAGCGACGGGCAACACTCAGCAGCAGGGCCTTCGTCCCATGATTCAGGCCCCAGCTGACCCTCAGCCTGCCTAGCCAGCCAGAGGTAGGGGTAGAGATTATAGAGGTGGAGGTCGAGACCGTAGAGGTGGAGACCATCCAGCCAGAGGTAGAGGTCAGCCAGTTGATGGCCGTCCTAGAGACGTAGCTCAGAGGGGAGGTGCAGATCCCCGATTCTATGCTTTACCAGCCAGGCCAGAGGTAGAGGCATCAGATGCCGTGATTACAGTTACCATTCTTGTTTGTGACAGAGGTGCTTCAGTGTTGTTTGACCCTGGGTCTACATATTCATATGTGTCTTCCTACTTTGCACCGTATCTGGTCGTGCCTAGATATGCTCTGGATATTCCAGTTTATGTGTCTACACCAGTGGGTGACTCCATTGTAGTCGACAGAGTGCATCGTTCGTGCGTAGTTATATTTGGGGGTCTTGAGACCCGTGTTGATCTGTTGCTTTTGGATATGGTGGATTTTGATGTCATATTAGGGATGGACTGGTTGTCCCCATACCATGCTATTCTAGATTGTCATGCTAAGACTGTGACCTTGGCCTTGCCAGAATCACCCCGACTAGAGTGGAAAGGTACCTCAAGCCACTCCGTTCGCATTGTTATTTCCTATGTTAAGGCTCGACGCATGGTCGAGAAGGTGTGTCTAGCTTATCTGGCTTATGTTCGTGATTCCAGCGCAGAGGTTCCTTCCAATGAGTCAGTCCCTATTGTACGGGAGTTTCCTGAGGTTTTTCCTTTAGACCTGCCGAGCATGCCACCCGATAGGGATATTGATTTCTGTATTGATCTGGCACCGGGCACTCAGCCCATCTCTATTCCACCCTATCGTATGGCCCCACCGGAGTTAAAAGAGTTGAAAGATCAGTTGCAAGACCTTCTTGAGAAGGGCTTTATCAGGCCCAGTGTTTCTCCCTGGGAGCACCTGTATTATTTGTAAAGAAGAAAGATGGCTCGATGCGGATTTATATTGATTACCGGTAATTGAACAAAGTGACAATAAAGAATAAGTATCCACTGCCGAGGATTGATGATTTGTTTGACCAGCTCCAGGGAGCGAGGGTATTCTTAAAGATAGATTTGAGGTCAGGCTACCATCAACTGAAGATTAGGGCGGCTGACATTTCTAAGACAGACTTTCGCACTAGATATGGGCATTATGAATTCTTGGTCATGTCCTTCGGGTTGACCAATGCCCCAGAAGCATTCATGGAGTTGATGAATCCGGTGTTCAGGCCTTACCTAGATCTGTTTGTGATAGTCTTTATAGATGACATCCTGGTATACTCCCGCGACCAGTAAGAGCACGAGCAGCACCTCAGAGTGGTTCTTCAGACTCTGAAGGATAATCAGCTATATGCCAAATTTTCAAAATGTGAGTTCTGGTTGAGTTCGGTAGCATTTTTAGGTCACATTGTATCAGTGGAAGGTATTCAGGTGGACCCAAAGAAAATAGAGGCAGTCCAGAATTGGCCTCGACCAGCTTCAATGACTGAGATCCAGAGTTTCTTGGGGTTAGCAGGTTACTACCGTCGATTTGTAGAAGGGTTTTCTTCTATTGCAGCCCCGATGACCAGGTTGACCCAGAAGGGTGTCCAGTTCCAGTGGTTAGAGGAGTGTGAGGCGAGCTTTCAGAAGCTCAATACAGCCTTGACCACCGCGCTAGTGTTGATACTACCTACGGGTGCAGGGCCTTATACAGTTTATTGTGACGCATCTCCTATAGGGTTTGGAGCGGTATTGATGCAGGATGGTAAGGTTATCGCTTATGCTTCGAGGTAGTTAAAAATACATGAGAAGAATTATCCAATACATGATCTTGAGTTAGCAGCAGTGGTGCATGCCTTGAAGATCTGGAGGCATTATTTATATGGTGTGACGTGTGAGGTATATACTGATCACAAAAGCCTACAGTACTTGTTTAAGCAAAAGGAGTTAAATCTACGACAGCGGAGATGGTTAGAGTTGCTGAAAGACTATGACGTGACTATTCTATACCACTCAGGTAAAGCCAATGTGGTGGCCGATGCATTGAGTAGAAAGTTTGCCAGCATGGGTAGTCTTGCATTCATTCGGGTCAGTCAGAGACCATTTGCTCTAGATGTCCAGGCCTTAGCCAACCGGTTTGTGAGATTAGACATTTCTGAGCCTAGCAGGGTGTTAGCCTGCACGGTCGCTCGTTCTTCTCTAGTAGAGCGTATCCGTGAGAGGCAATTAGATGATCCTCATTTGCGTGATTTGAGAGATACAGTATAGCGAGGAGGTGCCATAAAGGTAAATCTAGATGATGATGGGGTATTGAGACTGCAGGGTCGAGTTTGTGTGCCCAATGTCGAAGGGATTCGAGAGTTGATCTTAGCGGAGGCCCACAGTTCGCGGTATTCTGTTCACCCGGGTGCCGCAAAGATGTACCAGGACTTGCGGCAGCACTATTGGTGGCGCATAATGAAGAAAGATATTATTGCGTATGTCGCTCGGTGTCTAAATTGTCAGCAGGTGAAATATGAGCACCAGAGGCCTGGTGATGTATTCCAGAGGATTGAGATTCCAGAGTGGAAATGGGAGCGGATCACTATGGACTTCGTTAATGGACTTCCTTTGACTCGGAGGAAATTTGATACTATTTAGGTCATTGTTGATAGGTTGACCAAGTCAGCACACTTTATTCTAGTATCTGTCTCCTACTCATCGGAGAGGTTAGTAGAGATTTACATCAGGGAGATTGTTCGACTTCATGGGGTGCCGATATCTATTATCTCTGATCGGGGTACGCAGTTTACCTCGCGGTTCTGGAGAGCGGTCCAGCAGGAGTTAGGCACCCAGGTTCAGCTGAGTACAACTTTTCATCCTCAGACGGATGGTCAGTCCGAGAGGACTATTTCAGATTCTAGAGGACATGCTTCGAGCCTGTGTCATTGATTTCAGAGGTTCGTGGGACCAGTTTCTGCCATTAGCAGAGTTCTCCTACAATAACAACTACCAGTCCAGCATCCCGATGGCCCCGTATGAGGCGTTGTATGGTAGGCTATGTCGATCTCCAGTCGGATGGTTTGAGCCGGGAGAGGCTCGGTTGTTGGGTACAAACTTAGTTCGGGAGGCCTTGGATAAGGTCAGGACTATCCAGGAGAGATTGCATTCAGCTCAGTCCAGAGAGAAAACTTATGCGGATCGTAAGGTTCGAGATGTAAATTTCATGGTTGGTGAGCAAGTACTGCTCCGAGTGTCGCCTATGAAGGGCGTGATGAGGTTCGGGAAGAAGGGCAAGCTCAGCCCTAGGTATATTGGCCCATTTGAGATTCTAGATAGAGTGGGAGGGGTGGCTTACATACTAGCTTTGCCGCCTAGCTTATCAGCCGTGCATCCAGTTTTTCATGTATCTATGCTTCGGAGATACCACGGCGATCCCACACATGTGTTGGACTTCAGCACTATCCAATTAGACAATGATCTATCTTACGAGGAGGAGCCGGTGGCCATTCTAGACCGGCAGGTTCGACAGTTGAGGTCGAAGAGTTATCCTTCTGTGCGTGTTCAGTGGAGAGGTCAGCCGCCTAAGGTATCGACCTGGGAGTCCGAGTCTGATATGCGGGAGCCGCTACCCACATTTGTTCCCCGACTCCGGTACTTCTTTCTTTTGTCCGTTCGAGGACGAACGGTTGTTTTAGAGGTGGAGAATGTGACGACCCAAAGGGTCATCACTTGTTTTATTAATCATTTCGTACTTTCGAGGCCTTGAAAACCTCATTCTATATTGCCTCGATTTACGTGCACGATCCGAGCATGTAGTCGGAAAGATTTTGTGATAGAAAATATGAATTCTATGAGAAATTTGGATAAAAATGATATTAATATTGATATAGTTGACTTCGGTCAACGTTTTTGGTAAATGGACCTGGACCCAAGATTGGACGGTCCCGGAAGGTCCGTAGGAAAATATGGGACTTGGACATGCGTCCTGAGTCAAATTCTGAGGCCTAGAGCCCAAGTTATGGATTTTTCTGTGAAATTGTTTTTGATGTAATTATTAAAGAAAAATGAATTAATTGACCTTAGTATCGGGCTCGTATTTTGGTTCCAACGCCCGGTACAAGTCTTAAATATTATATTTGTGCTTTCTGCAAAGTTTGGTGACATTTGGATGCCGTTGATATGTTTTGGACCTTGAGTTCCAAGTTTGAAAGTTTTGAAAACCAAAAGAATGAAAACCATGAACTTGAGGCTTGATTTGATTAAAACGATGTGATATTGGCGATGGGATCGCACGAACAAGTTTGTAATGTATTTTTGATGTTGTGTACATGTTTGGTTTGAAGCCCCGAGGGCTCGGCTGAATTTTGGATAGGCCACGAGATCAATTTTTCATGTTAGAAAGTTGTTGTCAGCACCTGATCTGCAGAGTTGGGAAATGCTAACAAATGTTAGCAAATGCGAATTCGCAAATGCAAACAAAAGTTGGCAAATGCGAATTCGCAAATGCGAACAAAAGTTGGCAAATGCGAATTCGCAAATGCGAACAAAAGTTCGCAAATGCGAACAAAAGTTCGCAAATGCGAACAAAAGTTCGCAAATGCGAACTTCCCAGTTTTGTGCCTTGGTTCGCAAATGCGAACAAATGTTCGCAAATGCGAACTCCCCAGATTTGCCTTGGCTTCGCAAATGCGAACAAAAGTTCGCAAATGCGAACTTCCCATCCTTAGCTTATTTTTCAAACTCCAGAATTTGGTCGGGGTTCGCAATTACGAACCCCTGTTCGCAAATGCGAACACAGAGACCTGTAAATCACGATTTCCAGCTTCATTTTTCACATTTCGCAACCCAAAAACATCCATTGGCGATTTTTCACGAACTCCTCTTCTTCAAAGCAATTGTAAGTCACTTTTTACTTAATTCTTTCAATTCCTAACAACATTAAACATGTTTTTCAATAGAAATCAAAGGTTTTCATGGTAGAATTTCTTATTTTTGGTAGAATATAGGGTTTTTCATGAATTGGGTAATTGGACCTCGAATTGAGGTCCGATTTTGAAACAAATCATATACTTGAACTCGTGGGGGAATGGGTAATCGGATTTTGGTCCGAACCCCGAGTTCCGACCATGTGGGCCCGGGGTCGAAATTCACTATTCCGGGGAGAATGTTGTAAAAGTTGTAATTGGCCTTATGAATTAGTTTGTTGAGTAGTATTGATGATATTAAATCAATTGTGTATAGATACGATTGGATTGGAGCCAAATTTGAAAGAAAAAGACATTGCCACGGATTGAATTATTCATAAACATTCGAGGTAAGTGTTTGTTCTATCCTAGCTTGAGGGAATAGGATTATGTGATATGTGCTATGTGGTCGAGTGCGGTGTATGGGCTGTGGTGACGAGCATCCATACGTTGGCGTCTAGTATGACCGTGAGTCGTTGTTGATAATTGTTGTGAGACATATTTGAAGATAAATTGTTGAACCCTTGCCGGTTTGTAGAATTGTTATTGTTCCCCCTTGCCGGAACTTGTTGTGAAGTGAGATATTGATTGTCATTGCGAGGACTTGTTGTGATGATTATTGTGTCCCTTGTCGGGACGGTACATGATTTATTGTTTTGTTTCTCTGCCCTTAACTGTGATTGTAATTTGGGTGAGGAAGAGTGATATCGCACGAAGGGTGATGTTGTGCCTTGATTTATTATTTATGCACGAAGGTTAATGCCGTGCCTTGTTATTGATTATGCACGAAGGTTAATACTGTGCCTTGATATTGATTATGCACGAAGGTTAATGTCGTGCCATGTTTTATTGATTATGCACGAAGGATCATGCCGTGCCTTGTTATTGAACCATGTACGAAGGATCATGTCGTACCATGTATGTGAGGATGAGAGTAAAAGCACGAAGGGTGATGCCGTGCACTTTATTTGCTTATTTGGTGAGGATGAGAGTAAAAGCACGAAGGGTGATGCCGTGCAACTACTTGCCATTCCTTGACTTGATATTACTTGTTTTTCATTATACTTTGTTTTCCTTGTGGACTTATTAACTGTTATTAATTGTTGAGTTCTTTTGAGGTATTCCTTATTGTGTTATTACTTGGTTATTTCTCGTTATCTTGTGGTATACATATATATAGAACTGCACAGGTTTATGTGGGTGTCTGGTCCTAGGCTTGTCACTACTTCGCCGGGATAGGCCAGGCACTTACCAGCACATGGGGTCGGTTGTGCTGATACTGCACTTCTGTGCGTTTTTGCACAGGTCCAGGTTTCGATCAGGAGCAGCAGCGGTAGATCTTTCGCGTGGAAGTTGATCATATTTGAGACCGAGGTAGCTTGCAGGTGTCCGTAGGCCCGTCGTCTCTTCCTTTATTTATGTCATTAGTTGTAGTCTCCTTGTTCCGAGACAAACAGATTATGTTATATTTCTTTCAGACTTTTATGTGTAGTATCAGTAGTAGTTCGTGAGTTGGTGACTCCACGTCTTGGGTAGAGGATTTCAGTATCAGTTACCTTGAAACTACTTATTTCTATTTTTATAAAGTCTTCCGCACTTGTTTAATTAAGATTATGATTTTGGTTGTTAAATTGAGTATGAAGTATTGTTAAAAACAGGATAGGGTGAATAAAGAGGCTTGCCTAGCTACCACGAATAGGCGCCATCACGATCCTGATATTGGGGGAAAATTCGGGTCGTGACACCTGATAAGCACTATAAGAACCATGGCAAGATGATGCATCACGGTGAACTGGACAAGCCGTTTGGGCGTGCCTATAAGGACGTCCCTTACCGTGGTAGAACTAACCCCCAAAAGGAGCACCGCCGAAACCACATGACCCACGAGGCCTCTTGGCCTCCATATCACCCCACTTCTAACTGCGTACCATCTCTATCTGCCAAGTAGTATCGAACACCTCATCGAAAGTAGCACCAGATACCCTCTCCCTAGTCATAAGCAACCATAACTGATACGTGAGGCCGTCTATAAACCTCCCAATACTGTCCCTACTAGTGTGAACCAACCAAACTACATGACGAGCCAACTCTGAAAGTCTCATCTCATACTGAGTTACAGACATGCCCTCCTGTCGTAGCTACTCCAACAGTCTATGTAGTTTCTCCCTACGAAACTGCGGTACGAACTTCTCTAAGAAGAGATATAGAACTCCTAGCATGTAAATGGTGCCACACCGACCGGCCTGCGCCTCTCATAAGCCTCCTACCATTTGAAGGCAGCCTAAAAAAACTGAAAAGTAATGAACGAGACCCCACTAGTCTCCAGAATACTTGTCGTGCGAAGAATCTGCTGGCACTTATCCAAGAAGCCTTTTGCATCCTCTAGCTCAGCCACGTTAAATGATAGAGGCTGAAGCCTCCCAAATCTCCCGAGTCTCCTCTTCTCATCATCGAACATAACAGAAACCACATGGTCTTGAGCAGCTGCAACCGGCTAGGCTGGTAGTGGCCCCGGTGTCTGAAGTTCCTACATCACCTGTTTTGGTGTATGGACGGCGGGAGTCTGAGTACCTCCCCCGGCTTAAGAAGTGGCTTCTATGGCCGAAACTGAGACCGCCTAAGCAAGGCTATGCACACATCCAGAATTTGAGCCAAAGCCTCTTGAAGGCCTGGAATCATAATTGGCGCATCTGGTGCCTGAGCAGGCCCTACTAGCTCAACCGTATTTGGTACCTACTCCTGAGCTGGAGCGGTTGGTGGGTCTACAGGTACTGCCTTAGCTGTTGTACAAGTTGCACCTCTTCCCCTACCGTGGCCCCTACCGTGACATCGGCCTCTCGCGACCCTAGCTAGTGGAAGTGGTGGTTGTCCATTCTGTCCGGTAGCACATGTCCTCACCATCTATGATAGAATAGAATAACAAAAGCTTAGTTACCAGAATAAACAAATCTGCATGACAACATACAAGAATTTGATGTTTCCTAAAGGTTCGGTAACCTCTCGAAAATAAGTACAAACGTCTCCATATCGATCCACAAGACTACTAAACCTACTCATGATTCGTGAGACCTGTGTAACCTAGGCTTTGATACCTATTTGTCACGAACCAAAACCAACCTATCGTGATTGCGCCTATCGTGGAACTAGGAAATCCAAATACTCAACCATTTCAACACATCAAAAGCCATGAAAAATACTGAAGTAGTTAAATTTAAGGAAACCCTTTTAAAAATAGAATTAAAATTCACAACTCAATACAAAAATAAAAAAACGGGCCGTCACCGAATACATGAGCATCTACATAGGGGTATAGTCTAATACAACGTCTAGAGAATAAAACTAAATCATAAAAGGAAGATAAGGAGGGAGATTCAAGGTCTGCGAATGCCAAGCAGCTACCTCGATAATCTCTGAAGATTCGGACTCTACAACTCAGCAACCACCATGACCGGAAGCATCCGAATCTGCACACGAGGTGCAGGGTGTAGCGTGAGTAAAAGTAACTCAATAAGTAACAAATCTAATCTTTAGACTGAAAGTAGTGACGAACTCAACCGGTGAAGTTCAATATAGAAATAACAGTACAAAAATGAAAACATGCTTTTAAGTTTAATAGTTAAACTCAATACCAGTAAGATAGATCAATTATGAATGATATGAGAAATATAGCTTCTCTACATTTGCATGCCAATGCACATGCTGTATGTGATGCGCCATGTTGAAAGCCTCGTGTATTCACGCTCTCGGAATACTCAACCACTCAGTACTGTACATGGCCAAACCAGCCCAGGGAAGATCCATCTCGAATATATATACATCAACTGACAGTCAGTCACTCAGTACTAGGTAGGGCTAGTCTAGTCCATAGGGAAGATCCATCCCTTGGTATAAATAATTCAGAAAAGATCCATGTCTAGGGAAGATCCATCCCTCAATATAAATTAATTGCGCTCACTGGGGGGTGTGTGCAGATTCCGGAGCAGCTCCTTCAACCCAAGCACTATCATAAGCCAGATCGAGGCATAAGTCAATAAAACCTGTTGCGGTGTGCAGTCCGACCCCATAAATGTCACTCTTAATCAGGCCCTCGGCTAGGGATGGCAGAGGGGCGGGGAGGGGCGGGTTTCAGTGGCCGCGGGACAGGGCGGGTTACAACATTTACGGAGGCGAGTTCTATTTTTTTTTTAAATTACTGTGGGACAAGGCGTGTCGCGGGTTAGGATTAAATATTTTTGAAAACCTAAAACGATATTCTCTCCTCAAAACTAAAATCTAAAAATCTAAACCCAATTCCAAAACGCCCCTAATTTCTCAGAGGATTTCTCACAAGTCACGCACAATCTCAAAGTCTCTCACAATCTCATTCTCTGTTTCTTTTGCATGTTACGTTATTTTAGGATTACCATGTGTACAGCTACTTCTATAATTGCTAAGCAAAGTTATCTACCAACAAAATCTTCACCAATTGAAGCTCATTTCAACTCTACGCACGCTTAAAAAATTGGGATTTGACAAAAATCAGTAACAATTAATAAATGGAGCAATAACATAATTAGGCACAGATTTAAAACTAGTTGGCCATAATCATTTTACAGAGTCTACGTTCTTGCATTAAAATTTCTCTCAAAAAAGAATATAATACATTGAAATGTGGTATCTATTGATAATTTTCACAAATTCAAAAAAAAAATATGCGGGGCGGGAAGTTAAAAGCAGCAAATTTTGTTTTTTTTGTGGGGGGGGGGGGGAGAGCGAGGCGGGTTGAAATCTTCGCGGGTGTGCACAGGTTTGCCCCGCAACCGCATCGCCCCACATCGTTTGCCATCCCTACCCTCGGCCTCACTCAGTCATCAATCTCTCCATTCTCTCTCTCACGGGCTCACAATGTCATGAAACTAGCCCGAAAATTATGATATGATGTATCAATAAATAGCAACAGAGACTGAGATATGATATTATATGTAATGAATAAATATGACTGATACAAAATTTCAATGAAATCAATAAGTCAACAGCAAGAAACGACCACTATGGGTCCCAACAATACCAGCATATAGCCTAAACATGATCTCTAGCATGATTGACAACTCAATTACTTTATCACATGATGAAAACGCGAATATCAACAAGATAAATCCACTATGCAATTCCGTGTAATCGGCCATATCACAATTCTCACGGTGCACGCCCATTACGTAGCATGTGCGTCACCTCAACACCAATCATATAACACATAATTCGGAGTTTCGAACGCTTAGGGCTAAGTTTAGAAGTGTTACTTACCTCACACAGTGCAATTCTCTACTCCAACACACTCTTGCCTCGCGAAACAACCTCTATATGCCTCGAATCTAGCCATAAACAAATCGATAGAATCAACATGAGTTAAAGGAATCAATTCTATAAGAAAATACCAAGCTTTAAATCAAAAGTCAAAAAGTCAACTCAAAAGTCAGGCCCACGTCTCAAAATCGGGTAAAAACCATAAAATCCGAACACCCATTTGACCACAAGTCCACCCATACCAAAATTACTTAAATCTTATACCAAAATTCCAATCTAAACCTCAAAATTTAGCCTAAGAACTTTTCTCCATTTTCCCCAGCAAATCACAAATTTAATAATGAAATCAAAGGCATAATCATGGAAATTAACCAAAACTAGGTAGGAATTACTTACCCCCAATCACTCACGTGAAAATCTCTCCAAAAAACGCCTCCCGCCGAGTTCCCAAATTAATTTTTGTGTTATGAACTCAAACCCTCGTTTTGAACATTTAAATCTGCCTAGTTAAGCCTTCATTGCGAACGTAGCCATCATCCCGCATTCGCGTAGCACAAGCCAGTTTGACCCTCAAATTTACCTTACGCAAAAGCGAAGACCTGCACGTGAACGCAAACCTCTGTTTCCTCTAACCTACGTGATCGTGTTCCTCCTTACGCAACCGCAAAGAACAAAGCGTGCACTCTGTTGTTGCTTTACTTCCCTTACGCGAATACGAACCTTATCACGCTTCCGCGATGCCGAGGATCACCAGCTTCCGCGATCGCGTGCCTCAATTGGAGATCACATACAACAAATTTCTAGGTGCCGCCAATTGACTTACGCGATCGCGGACCCTCTCATACGATCGTGTACAAGGAAACAAGTAACAGAAAACCAGTAGTCTTCAGCTATAATACCAAGTCCAAAATTGATCCGTTAACCATCCGAAACTCACCCTAGGCCCTCGGGACCTCAACCAAACATACCATCAAGTCCCAAAATATCATACGAACTTAGTCAAGCGCTGAAATCACATCAAACAACACCAAAAATATAAATCACACCCAATTCAAGCCTAATGGAACTATGGAAATTCAAATTCTACAAACGATGCCGAAACTTACCAAATCACGTCCGACTGACCCCAAATTTTGCACATTAGTCAAGAATGACATCACGGAAATACTCCAACTTTTGAAACTCCAATCCGACCCCGATATAAAAAGTCCACTCCCAGTCAAACTTTTCAAAAATCTAATTTTTGTCATTTCAAGCATAATTCAACTACGGACCTCAAAATCACTATCCAGACACGCTCCGAAGTCTAGAATCACCCAACGGAGCTAACAGAACCATCAAAACTCCATTTCGGAGTTGTTTACACATAAGTGAATATCTAGTTAACCATTGCAACTTAAGCTTCCAATATTGAGACTAAATGTCTCAATTCATTCTGAAATTCTTCCGGACCCGAATCGACTATCCCGACAAGTCACATAACTGCTATAAAGCTCAAAATGAGTAGTAAATGAGGAAATGGGGCTACAACTCTTAAAACGACCGGTTGGGTTGTTACACAATCTATTAGTGCATTGGCTCGATTATTATTAATAGGGTTCCCCTAAATTTATCTGTGGCAGATGTAGTTTCAAATAGAGCAAACTTCATTTATAGCCCATCGGCCCAAACATATTTCATCCTATAGCCCACAAATTAACCCATACAAGTTATAGCCTAAAAATAATGACAATCCCTAGCCATCAGCTCCCATCCATATTTCCTACTCCTCCAGTCGTTTGTTATTCTCCTCCCACTTCCATCATCGATATAATCACCACCAATCCAGCTTATCTCCACCGCCTTCCTCACACCACCGCTCCAACTTATCTCCACCACTAAACTCAGTACCACCGATTCACCATATTTTCATAAGTAAATTTATATCTTCCTCCCAAAACACTCTCAAATCTCATCCACAAAATCATCGAGACGAAAAACCATCCATTGCGAATAGGAAATTTATAGAAATAATTTTTCTTTGTCTAAAACATCTCCACCCATTACCTCTAACCAATGATAATTTTATTATCTTCTGTGTTGCTTCCTTCCTTTTCTATAAAAGTCATGCAATTCTAGATTTGTAAGGAATTATAGCAAATACTTGTTTTCCTTTTCGGCTCTAACTTTTTTTCAGCTACCTTACAAATGTATGTATAATCTATATATGTTGTATAATAGGTGTATATGTACTACTAGTATCTATGAACGTGCGTTGCACATTAATAATAACATATAATGGTGTAATCAAGTAATTATATGAAGGCACAATAAATATAATGTATAAAATACAATATCGTTTAAATGCTAAAAATTATTAACACATTAGCATAATACGCGAATGCAAAATGATTGAATAGTATATCAACTTGTAAAATTGATCAATTTAGTCATGTTAGATAATATATACTATACAAAATAGATACAAAATAGACCGTCACTATACAAAAAATATACAAATAGGTTGTCACTATACAAAACAATATACAAAATAGATTGTCACTATACAAAATAAACTATCACTATACAGCAAATATATAAAATAGATGTAACTATACACAATATATACAAAATAGATGTAACTATACAAAAAATATACAAAATAGATTGTCACTATACAAAAAATATTCATAATAGATGTTACTATACAAAATATATACAAAAAATACTGTCACTATACAAAAATACATAATACACTCCAAAATATTAGAAAATACACATTATACACAATTTTTATACAGATTATACATTCACGATATAAGTTATATTTGGGATACACAAATATATACACTTTAGATACACAAGCACAGTTGAGATAGGCTCAATGTACACCAATGATACACTATCGAACTTAGGATACAATATTTATACATTGCAAAAAACATTTCTCCATTGCGCTAGGTTGGGGTCGAACTTGCGACCATTTGCTTAGGAATCAGGCACTCTAACCACTAAGTTACAAGCACTTATGTTGTCATACTCTTTCTGTTCGGCTAGTATATGCAATATGTTTGGGCCGAAAGGTTATTTTTTAAAAGTAGGTCAAAACATGGGCTATTAAAATTTTGAGGAGCTACATAGGGTAGTTTTTCCTTTCAATTAAAACCCCACAAATAATCCAGGGTTTTGCATGGGATGCTGGATTTGCTCTAGATTGTCCCGTAGCATTTTCCTATTACTAAAACAAGTACTAGCATAGACCCTGATAGAATCCAGGGCTATCTTGAGGAACTTACCTGAACTTTTGCATGTATTTCTTTGTTTGTGGCAGCGATGGGGTCCCACTTGTGCAACTTCATGTTCCCTCAACAGCATGATCATTCCTCCTAAGTAACCAATAGCATCCACGTGTAACATGTTGGTAAAACCTAATTCCACCATTAAAGCCTCGTGTGCAGCTTCTTTCATTTATGTTTCAGTGAGACAGACCATAGTGGAGTTGTTCCATGATAGGACTGCTCTGAGGTTCCTCCTGAAATCCACTCCATTAGCTCCCCTACAGTTCCATAAAAATATCTTCATTAGAGGAGTGTTTTGGATTGATCTCTCTTGACGGACCCTCGTGGGGTCAGGGCAAGAGACAGTCTTGGTAGTTGAAGTCTTCTTGAAAGGGTGCTTGCTCCCTCATAGTTGGAACCATCACAATGGAGTAAGACAGTGGGGTGCACAGGGTAGATCCTCATGTTTATGCCCATTTTCATTACCAAAGGTGCACACTGACGAGGAATTTTCTTTCTGAGTTTTGAGGAAGGGTGAGTGCCAGGGGCTCTGTTATTAAGATGTTCTGGAGAACTTGATCAAGGATGCTTTCCTTAAGTATCAGTTTGTAACTTATAATGTTGCTAATTTTGTGAATTAAGAATGTATGTATGTATATTTTCCAAATGATTAAATTAATTATTTGTTCCATTTAACAATATTACCAACACCATCTGTCACTTGTTCTTGCTCAACAGCAATAACGATAGCTACAACTCAATTCTAAGCAAGTTGATTTAGTTTCTCTAACATCAAAAGTTTTCACTATTTTCTTCTGATAAACTCTAACCATACTAAAAGACCTCTAGCAAATACTGGAACCTAAAGTAAATGTACTAACACGATCAAAATTTTAATCCTCACTATGGATTCCAAGAGATAGTAATAAGAGCAGAAGTAATGGGGCAATCTTGTACAGTTGTGCACTTGAACAATGGGGTTCCTGTATTATCTTTATGTCAAAGAACCCAAAAGCACTTCTGGAATTCAAAAGAGCAAGGAAAATCTGCTTTAAGAAGAAATCAAACCGCCCCACAGTTCAAGCAAAGAGGAAGATGGTTGCAGCAGAAGTGTCACGAAACTTCAATCTTAACATTAGTCCCTATACCAGTATGCAACAATTCAACTCACTTCTTTTTATGTTAGGAGCTTGTTTATATGAATTACACGCTTTTGGAAGGTTTCCAAAGAGATGCCAGCAACCATATTCTAAATTCACTACTTCGTTCAAAAAACCACGATATTAAATTGGCCTTGGAGAACACATGTGCAACATGGTATCCCACCAGAAGAATACAGGGGATGGCGTTAACAAATGTAGTAACAAAATGACCATAAGTTCCTGTAC
This sequence comes from Nicotiana noctiflora, assembly GCA_032618575.1. Classification (NCBI taxonomy): domain Eukaryota; kingdom Viridiplantae; phylum Streptophyta; class Magnoliopsida; order Solanales; family Solanaceae; genus Nicotiana; species Nicotiana noctiflora. The sequence goes on from JASVEL010013593.1 coordinate 302,610, forward strand.
AACAATCTCGCTTCTTGCATTCCTTTACCAGACAAACATATACTGAAAAGTTTTGAATGATGCAGCAGTTGACCGACATGCCATTTGATGATGTCTAAGTTGATTACTGTGTGTCGGTGGCAATACATACCAAGGTTGAAACTGCAAATATTCTTGTAATTCATAGTGACATCTGAATCTGCTGTTGTTAGTTGCTACGGTTTTCAACGTTTTGCTCCAAAAATAAGAGGAAGTAGATACAGGTAGACCTCTGAAGTAATGATCTTGGACTAAGATTTACACTTGCTGCTGAAAGTTTTCTGATCGAGAACGCATTATGAGTATTCACGTGAAGTGGGGAAGCTGAGTCCATCTTTTATATGGGAAACCGCAGTGGGGCATAACCATTTTAACATATTTGGACCTAATACCTGTTAAGAATTAATAGGCCAACAGATGGTGCATTTTCATAAGAAATTATGGAGAGAGAGACAGAAAGAGAGAGAGAGGGAGCGAGAGCGTACCAGACTAATATTTTTATAAGTACCAACATCATAAAGGTGACGATAATTCAGGCCAGATTTACTTGCCAACCATGCTGCTCGTTTTCCTTCATAGTACTGCTAAAGAGATTGACTGTGCTTAGCGATTATAATAAAAAAGGGGAAATCCATAGAATTTAGAGTTTTCTGCAATGTGATTACCTCAATAGTTGTCATATTATGAATTGTGAGATAGATATGCCAGCCCAGGAGAGTTCCCAGAGTCAAGCTTAAGCCAAAAATTACGACACCAGTTGCAATCTGTTTAAGAACGATGTATCAGATATCTGCAAAGCTAGAGTGAAAGCAAAAATGATTTCGTGAACTCGTTGCAAGGCATTATTTTGAAGTCACCTAGTTAGAAAAAATAATAGCTAACTATACGTATCAAGAAAGGACCAGATGGAGGAAACACGAAGTCCACTTAAAAAAATTATATCTTGTGGAAATATTTGAGTCAGGATATTGCTAATTGTTTATGGTACATATGACTCTTATGTTTAGATAATTATTTATGCGATGTATGCTAGAGTAACTAATGTTGTTTTTATTTTTGTTTTTATTTTTGTTTGTCTTTCTCTTCCCTGCGCCGAGGGTCGATTGGAACAGCCTCTCTGCCCTCTCGGGTAGAGATAAGGCCTGTCTACATATTATCCTTCCCAGACCCACTATGTGGGAATATACTGGGTTGTTGTTGATATTGCTAATTGGTGGACGTAGCACCAAACATAACAATTTGGTAATGTCAAGAATCACGCCATACATGGCCGAAGGAAAGGTTCATAATGCACCGCTGAAATTCAATCATTATAACCAAACACTGGAAACATTTTTCTTGAAGAAACATTTCTTGAGAAAACATTTTTCATCATACCAAAAACACTCTAATGATCAACTAGTCAATCAGACAATCAACAAACTTAAAGAAACCATCACACACACACAAAATTTAAGGAAAAGAAAAGGATCAAAACCAGTAACCTAGACATCTAACATGTTGAATCGTAAAACTTGATAACTGACTTACGTAAAATAGCTTGATAGGAGTCACTTCATCGAAATCCCAGTCCTTATGAAGCGCACTGCTAATCA